>LPNX010442006.1:101477-136562 GCA_001517045.1 Pseudotsuga menziesii
TGGAATAAAGCAGATTTGATTCCCAGGACTTTCCAAAGCACTCCATGAGTCAATAATGGCAAGTTTGACCTCTATGGATAGGCAATTGACAACTTGCACATGGTGGGACTCATGGACTAGGCAAATAAGACAAAATAAATGAAATAATGTCTAAGTGGGTAAATACTATGGGTTGATTATTCTAACATGATCTGTATATCAACCCTATCTAGTCTTGGATAGAAGAATCCTATGCAAGCACCTACCACTTTGGGAAGAAGTTTGACAACAATATTCATTCCTATGATTTCCCATCCATCACACCCATTCCGGATCATCATGCAGGTTAGCATTTTCTAAATAAAGTATCCTTACTTTGGCTGGTAATGAAAGACAAGGAAAAAAAAATTTATGTCAATAAAATGCTTTGGTGGTTACATTGGATTTTTTATTACACCTAACCTTTTTATATCATGCTTAGAGTAGGAAAATAAGCTCCTTAAAAGAGAGCATTTACTTTCTACATTTATGTCTTGTACTTAGCTGTAATAAAACTTTTATTTCATTAGTTAGTTATATTTATTTTGTCTAACATCATCTTAATGGTTCATTTGGATTTTATATAAATCTTGTGCTACTAAGGTTTTCTTGTCAAGTTGAGATGTTTTTACAAGCTATATAAAACCAGAGATTCTAGTGTTCTCATATCCTCTCCTTTCCCTATGACGTCCTGCAGTTGGAGCCAAATGTTACCACATAAGTTGTACTTAGTGTTTTTTTATCAAGTGAGCCTAGTGAATCAGACAAAGATGATTTGTTCAGACTTCAGAAGACCTTCAAAATTGCTTCTGGGAAGTTCTTGTTGTACTATATCACATGTTCATACCCCATAGGGGAGTTGTAATAAAATGTTCTAGCATGATAGTGTTTATAAAAGACTCGGTCTCTTAGACTTTATTTGTCAATCCGATCAGCCCAGAGTGTTTTTTCCCTTGGTTATTATTGGTTGTTGAATAAACGACTGATAATTTCTAAGTTTTTCACTCAATACCTCCAAAGTTGGGGTGGTTGGCTTGGAATTTAGGCCTAGTGAGATTATTAAAGTCTATGTGTCAATGTATAAACATGCTAGGCATCATGGTCGAGTCATATGAACATGTCTAAGTCCCCCTAGGTTTTAAATTTTTTTAATTTTTATTTTTCCACAAAACATAGGCTATTTTTTAATAGTCTAATTGGAAAATTTGATTTTGTAATAAAAGTGGGATCGAAAATCAGTTTCAGTCATGGGGGTGCTCATTTTCAAGCTAAGAGCACCATGTAAACCAATAAACCTACTTTTTCTAAGTTTTTAGTGATTTTTCCATCACTTAGGTCAAAAATCCATAAAGATCAAATATTGATTATTTAATTGATGAATTAAGTAAATAATGGAGAAAACCCCAAATCCTAAATCATTGGGATTTGCTCTGATTTGACTGAAATCAGTATCATGGGATTGGATTGAGTGGATCTGACAATTCCTTGACTGAAGGAGGTTATCTAGGTTGATTTGGGAGTGCAACACATCATGCAATCTTGGGAATTTCTCCCTCCCTCTCTCCTCCACATGTGTGGGCTCATCTAGATGAGTTTTGGTGGATACTTCAGTCAGCAGGTTGAGGTGTCAGTTAGATCATCTCTTCAACTGATAGTTTCACTCAGTGAGACTCAGATCAGACTTAGATAGACTCATATCAGGTCCAGATTCACTCCACATACAGCTACAGTCTCTCTCTCCTTGGGATTTGCACCCCCTGGGCTAGATCTCTTGTTTTTGCTATAAATAATGCACAGATTACCTTTTCCAAGCTAGTTAGAACTTGGATTGAGATGCTGTTGCTATTGTACTATTGTTATTTTTCATTTGAAATAAAGAGAATCTTTGGAGGCAAGACAATGTCATGTTATTGTATGTGTGGATGAGCATTTCCATGTTTTACTGAGGTAACCTGTATATATGTTCATAATTTGTTGATTGTTTGTAGATCCATTGCTAAAGATTGATAATAACTTTATTATGATATTTATAGGAAATGAGTATGTTAATAAGTTTATTGGCCATCTCTTTACTTTTTATGCATGTTTAGAGATCTAGATTCAACATGTTTTATAAGTTTATATGCATCTTATTATGAAATATTTGTTTATGTATTAACCGGATCTCACAAGCATTTTGGAAAGTCTTTGGATCAAGTTGAAGGTTCCTAGCTTGGAGAGGGTGCTTATATATTTTTCTTCCTCACTTTCTCCAAAACTTACTCAAAGGAATAGTCCCTCAACATTCGACCGGCAAGCTCCACGGTTGATCTTTAAGGCTTCCAACACTCTTTCTCTCTCTTCCTCTTCCAAAAAATCAAATTTTACCTGGTTACTTTGTTTACAAGCTTTGTCATTATTCAGATATATAATTTCAAAGTAAATATTACATAGATCTGTTATTTCAAGGCTCATAATCTATATCTCATTCATAAATGGTTTCATAAAGCATTCTAGATCTAGTTTAGGGAAATCGTCCATTTTGCATGGCAATTTAAAGAGAATCCGTAGGTTGCATGATATATATTTCCTTTTCCATTTTAAAAATATTAAATCCAGCAATAAGTGCATATTTTATTTCTTGTCCAAACAGCAAGCCAAGATCCCAAGGAAAGCATGCTTTCCTTGGTTCCTTTTTCACCGTTTTAGCTAGTTTTAACTTAGTTTTGTTTGGTTTAAAGTAGGCTGACCCAAAGGTACTTTCAAAGTGATTTTGGTAATATTTAATTCTAATAATATCACTGTATTTTATCAGGCATAACATAAATAGGACAGGCTGCGGTTCGAAATTGGATTTTGGATCATCCGGATCCCCCCAGGGGTCTCCCTTTTGACCATAATTTCAAATTTTGGGAAATTTGTAAGGCTTTGGTTTCATATTGTATAAGAAAAAATAGGATTCAGATAATTTTACTGTTATTTTAAGAGAAAATAATAAAAAAATTCTCTGAATGGGCTCTTTCGAGCCATTCCCCATCCCCCCTGGGGGATTCATGCCTTTTTTGTCATTTTTTGCATTGTCTTACTTCTTTTAAATTTAGATTAGTTTAATTCATGTATAATAACATGATTTGATTACTTTATCATAGATTCTATATTTTAGTATCAAAGTAACTTGAATACTTACCCCAAGACTTCTCGATTGACCCGCAAGCGGAAAGAGATGGGTGGTAGGAATAATTAGAATAACCGGTGGTTTGCTTCATTTATTTTTCTAATTATATTTTATTTTATATAATTAATTGTTCTAAAATCAACCCCCTCCTTGATTCCCCGATTGAGGTCCACTTGGACCGAAAGAGGTTCCTGCAGGGTTTTTTTTTCTAAGAAAACACACCACTAAAATTGACAAGACTCTTGTGTGTATGCTCTGCACTTGGCTGTGGTTCATCCAATCAGTTAATATTCATCAAAATCAATGTGATTGACTAGTTTAATTAGTCTTCACCTTCCCCAATCAACCACCATCAGGAGAAATTCCAACGCCTCGGTCAAACCATAAATGGTGGCAAAATACCCCAAAGGAAGCGGGAACTCCTGAAAAGTGACCTCAGGGCACCGATATCTGTTACGCCTTTGGGTGTATTATGAACAACAGCCTCAGAGGCTCCATTCATCCCACATATTCTTTGCGGGTAGCTATGAAGGTTCATTTTTGCACATACTCCAAGTACCCTCGGGTATATCTGGAGTCCCCCCCTCGCCTAATTTAATGTATTCATATTTCACATTAACTTAAAATGTACCAAGAGGCAATCACAAAACATTCACTCTAAGTGCATGCAAATACATTGATTATTTTATGACTCCATTTTAAGGCACTGGCTATTTTCTTTCTATATATATATGTTGTGTCTCAGCATTGTGCTTTCGTGTGCTCATTTTGTATCTTATCATCTATGGTTGTTTATGGTTAAATTTAAAACTCATAATTAACTCGTTCAGTTTAACTTCACCATACTAAATATTTTTTCCTTAGTAACTTAATAGGGTCTACCCCCCTTGGCTTCGTTAGGAGTTGAGCCTAAATGGAGGAGTCAAGAACAAGGTGACAGCCTTGAATCGAGACTTTCCCTAAGGACACACTGAGTGGCTTGAATATTTCTACCATGTCCTTCCCAGGTGTGTGAAAGGTGGCAACAAGACTCTCAGAAGTTGAGTTAGTTGCAAAAAACAACAAAAAATCTTGAAAGAGGAACAAATTTACACACACATGTGAACACAATGTGGAAATTATTCAATTGTCTAACATTTGAATCTATTAAGAACATGTATATATTGCATATGGATCAATTTTTTATGCTTAGGAATCCAAATTTGAGTGTACATGTTACATGGCCAAAATTGGCCTCAATCCCCCCTATGTGGACCAAACAAGCTCCAACTCCACCCAAACGGTCACGAATCATGGTGTGGATGTGGATGAAGTGTGCTGAGGAATTAATGACTCATAGGAATGTGTGGATGAGAAAGTAGAGGTGTGTGGGAGACTCAATGTGACAATAAATTCTCCTAGGAGAGCCAAAATGGACAAAATACACCAATATCTCCCCCCTAGTCAAAACAAGATCATCCAAATCAACGATGTAGCTCTCCAAGGAATTAAATGAGTGTGAAATTGTGTTTATTTGACCAATTATAGCGATGGTTCATGTGTGAAAGGCCTAAAAATAACCAACTCACCTCCTAGACCAAATCCCCTAAGTCTAAACAATAGCAATTTAATGCTAAGAAGCAAATGAAATTGACCAAGGTTATAAACAAAGGTACTAAGTATTGGATTACTATTCTAAAATCAACTAATGAATTGCACTTCCTTTTTGGAGCGTGAAAAAATCAATAACATTTAATCCACCATCTACCACCTTTATAGTTTACGTGTTGTTAAAGTTTCAAGGATGTCGATTATTAACAATTGTAGTATGCACGAAATGACCCCTTTGAATTTCAAGAGAAATAGGATGCATTGTAGGGGAAATGGGAAAATATTTTTGAAAATTCATCTTAAGAAATGACTTATTTCCTGTAACTCGTTTCTAGGTGTTAGAAACAAAAATGAACAAAAATGTACGTTGAAAATGAATTTTTCCATCCCAACGTGTTTATATCATGTTGATATCAGGTTTTTTCACAAAAACATAAATGATCATCCCATTTTTTGTAACAATTCCTCATTTATGTCCTTTTCCCTTTTGGTTCTTAAGAACTCTCCAAATATTATATGGCCTACCTCATACATAGCTACAGTGAGACAGAAACTCCCCATTTTCTTTAATTGTCTTCTATTGGTTATCGATGCCAAGCTTTTCATAGCCATAGAGTATGCAGACAATTAAAGGCGTTGCATCTAGAGACAAAAAAATATCCCAAAAAAGAAGTGGCAAGAATATCCCATTCCTTTCTAGTGACAAAAAATATCCCAAAAAAGAATTGGCAAGAATATCCCATTCCTTCCTAGTGACAAATCTAAACTTATGGAGCCCCAAAAAATTGAGAATCCTTTGGAACAATTTTAACCACCCAGTCTTTTTCTTCTTAATCATGGAGAATCATTGTGACTTGAAATCTGTAAAACAAGCAAAACATAGATCTAGATGACTTAAACCTTAAAGTAATTTAACCCACTTTCTTATTAAATAATATATCAACTAAACTTCGGCAAATGTCAAGAAGATAGTGTTCAATTTAAAACTAAGTGTATTATATTCTACCTGCTAAAACCATTTGATGCCTTGAAATAGTATTTCAAAATCCTACAATGTTTGCTTATCCTTGTTTGACATTGTATATTGTTTGATAAGCCTAATTTGATCTCTAATGTGTGAAGAACACTCAAATCTAACTCTTCAATGAGTATTAATAGGAATAATGATAATGATATCAATAAAAAAAAAATTATATAAATCACTTTATATTTCAACAATAATTACTCTTTTCCCATTAGAGTTAATAGAAAGGAACATCAATAGTTCATTCATGAGATATATGAAAAAAAATAATGTGAATGAAGCTAATGAAATTGAAATAACAAAGTTGTTTTTTTGATAACAAATATAAAAATCATTGAATAAAATATTTGTTATGAGTTGAAACCCTAAATTCAAAAGTCCACCAACATTGTATTACCAACCCTCTGCTCTATATTCATATTTCCAACTATTTAATGCATTTGCAAAACCATGCAAAAATTGGAAAATATAACAATTGAAGCATTTAGTACAGTTGTGCAGCCAAAAATTCAAATATTTATATATGAACCAGCAAAACATTGAACCAAGAGACATATCATCTTATTGTGGTGCATTTAGTGTTTGATTTGTTCATTTTCTTATCTTTATTTGGCATAGTATATTGTTTGATAAGCCTCATTATCTCTGATGTATGAAGAACACTCAAAGCTAATTATTATAATTTAAATGAGTATTAATGAGAAATAATGATAATGATAACAATAAAAAGTATTTTTATATAAATTGGTTTATATTTCAACCATACTTACTCTTTTCCCATTAGAGTTAATAGAAGGGAACATCAACAATTCAATGTTGAGATATATGGAAAAAAAACAATGCAAACCAAGCTAATGAAATTGAAATAATAAAAACGGTTGGATAAAATATTTCTTATGAGTTGACACAATAAATTCAAAAGTGCATCATATTACAGACACTATGCTCTATAGTCATATTTCCAACTATATGCAAAACCATGCAAAACTTGGAAAATATAACAATTGAAGCATTTAGTACAGTTGTGCAACTGAAAATTCAAATATTTGTATATGAACCAACAAAACATTGAACAAAGAGACATATCATCTTACTGCTGTGCATTTAGTGTCTCATTTGTTCATTCAACTCTCATAGAAATTGCCTTCTGCCCCCATTACTCTTTGTCGAATGCATATCCGTAGTTGTTTATTAAGTTTGTAAAATTTCATGTTTAGAGAGGCTGCATTGAATGGCCTAGCTACAAAAGATTTGGTCCCCACGTAGGTTCATGAATTTAGTCTAGTGTCAATAATACCATGGGGAATTTAGTTTAGCATTGAGTAGTTATAAAAAATAATACTATTACATATTTTTACAGTCCATATGACTATCTGACCATCTACAAAATGCTGGGGATAAATAAACTCTTGGAGAAAATATCCTTCTAGTTTTATGATAATAAAGAGTTAGTAATGAAAATAATACAAAATAATTTACACACAACAAAAAAATCAAAATCACATTTAAAGAAGAAATAACTGGAAACTAATATATAAATAAATCACTTGATTCTGTGTCATCCTCTCTCTCTCTCTCTCTCTCTCTCTCTCTCTCTGTATATATATATATATATATTGATTCTGTGTCATCCTCTCTCTCTCTCTCTCTCTCTCTCTCTCTCTCTCTCTCTCTCTCTCTCTCTCTGTATATATATGTATATGTATATATATATATAGGATGACATAGAAACAAATCCCATAAATAAAAATAGCAACATTTTCCAAAACCAATGTAATGATAACAAGCAATTCACACTACAGGGCATTCGCGACAAAGTATTGGAGATCGTACCAGCCGAGTTACCAACATAACCATAGTGGATGGTGATCCCATAGATGATGATGACATGCTATAATGCATCAGGAGACCTATATGACTGAGAGGATCCAAGAGCTGTCGATATCCCAGAATTAGGGGGAACCCATGATATCGTAGCACCAGAAGTATCGGGTGACAAATTCAAGCAGCCGTAGAAACTGAAGAAGGTTATCATTGGGATAGTGGAGGACCTAAATTTGGCTAGTATTGGAGATTACTCAGATGATTTGAGGATGGGGAAAGTCACTGATATGATGCATGAATTTCAGGACTTATTCCCAACTAATTTCTTTGATATGAATGATATTGATGGCGACATGGGAGAAATGAGGATTCTGCTTAAACTTTATGCAAAACCGATCAAGCAGCGACAGTACAAGATGACTCTAAGGTACAAGGAGCGTGTAAAAGAAGAATTATATTAGATGATGGATGATGGTATTATCGAACAAGTCAAAGAATCTAATTGGACTAGTATGATGGTTGTATAGGAAAACAATATCGATGAAATCATGATCTGTGTCGATCTCAGGAAGTTGAATGACGTGAGTCTTCACGATTCATTTCGAACATTGTTTACTGATGAAGTCCTAGAAGGATCTGGAGGTCAAAAAAT
The DNA here is from genome assembly GCA_001517045.1 of Pseudotsuga menziesii. NCBI lineage: Eukaryota > Viridiplantae > Streptophyta > Pinopsida > Pinales > Pinaceae > Pseudotsuga > Pseudotsuga menziesii. The sequence continues at coordinate 109,740 of LPNX010442006.1, forward strand.
ATATTCCTTTACATATGGATTTTCAGGCTATCACTGAATAAGGATCGCGAAAGAGGACATACACAAAACCAATTTTTTAACAAAGTAGGGATGTTTTCAATATACAGTGATGTTGTTTGGTATCAAGAACACACCAACAATTTTCTCTAGGATAGTTGTCCCTGCATTTAAGGAATTTATTCATAAATTCTTGGTAGTCTATATGGATGAATGGATTGTCTATGGCCTGATCAAATGCCATACCGTGAATATTTGACTGATGCTGGAAAGGTGTTGACAACACCAGATTTCATTAAATATGTAAAAAGTTTCTTATGTGCTCTATTGTGGATTCTAATGGGACATATTGTGTGTAAGGATGGAATGTTGGTCAATCCTACCAAGATTGCGGTAATATTCGACTTATCGACACCTACGATGGTAAAATTGCTAAGGGCAACATTGGGTCACACAGGATATTACTGAAAGTCCATAAGAGGATACACAACGATCACTATGCCAATGGAGAAACTGTTGAAGAAGGATGCGAAGTTCGGATGGAATGACGAGTTATAGAGAAGACACTACACTCTAAAGCAGAAGATGGTCGCAACTCCAATATTAGTCTTTCCATACTGGATGAAGGAATTCCACATTCATGTCGATGCTTCTCCACTCACATTGGGGGTAATATTGGCTTGGCTATGGGAAGGATCAATAGACCACCTGATTGTGTTTACAACTCAAAAGATATCTACAGTAGAGAAAAACTACTCAATGAAAGATAGGGAAGGATTGGTGATGGTGTATGCATTATACAAGATGGGGTTGTATGACATTTTGCGACGATATGTTATTCCACATGAGAAAGAAATAATATTGGTTGAGTGACATGATGGGATCAAAATATGGCATTATAGAGGATGTGCAACCTCCAAGAATATACTAAGAGCTGGATTATGGTGACCAACAATGCACAACAATTCCGCAGACTATGCCAAGAGTTGTGATGTGTGCCAAAGAACAAGAAAACCATCGTGGAGAGATGAAATGTCATTGGTACCTCAAATAACAGTGCAACCATTTGATAAATGGGTATTGGACTTCGTAGGACCCATCAATCCACTAGAGAAAGGAACGGATGTGAGGTACATCATCACTACGACAAATTATCTGATGAGATGGATATAGGAAGCATCAGTGAAGGATTGTACAGGTGCGATGGTAACAACGTTCTTGTTCAAAAATGTGGTTACTATATTTGGTTGTCCCAAGATCTTGATGAGAGACTAGGGGGCTCACTTTTTCAATCAAACGATTAGAGTGATGACTGAGGAATTTTACATCCAACACAATAAAATTACATTGTATCATCTATAAGAACATGGAACAGTCAAGACGTTCAACAAGGTATTTGAGAATGCACTAACAAAAGTATGAGATACAAACATCGACGACTAGGAATTGAAAATCCCTACAAATTTTCAGCTTACAGGACAACATGTAATGCATTAATGAGACAAACATGATTCAAGTTGGTTTATGGGAAAGAAATAGTGATAAAGATGGAATACATTGTTCCTAGATTGCACATAGCAGTAGCAACAGGTATGAGAGTCAAAGGAGTAGTTGAGGAGAGATTGGAGCAACTATTGCACCTTGAAGAATATTGTTTCATCAAATGTTTTCACCAGCAAGTGGAGAAGGATCGGCATAAGGCTTGGCATGACCACCGTGTAAAATCAAAGGACTTTCAATGTGAATACATTGTTCTCATTTATGATAGCAAGTTTGTGAAGCACCCAGGTAAGTTATATATGCATTGGTTAGGTCCCTACATCATACAGTTTATCAACGATGGTGGTGTGGTCCAATTGCAATAGTTAGACAAAGTATTTCTACCAAAAATAGTGAATGGAATTTGGCTAAATACCTATCTAGATAGCCCAACATGGCACCAATGCTGATAGTCGCAACGGAAAAAATGGAAAAATTATAAGGAAAACTTGTCGACAAAGGGTAGAGGAATAAGAAAATTTGAATGGAAGCAAGGTTTGAAGGTAGGATATATACACAAAAGGGTAAAATCAGAAAATAAATCCAACAATTAAACTAGGTAGGAGGCGACGCAAGTGAAGAAGACACACAATTAATGACAAATGTGGTTGTAATATTTGCAGAATCGACGCAATATTTGGTGAATATATGAGGTATTTGGAAAAAATATCCAAATATTTCACATGGATTGATCATAATGTAATGTCACTTTTTCATAAATTTGGAGAAATGCACAAATTGGGCAAAACTCGAGCTTAACTAGTCATGACTCTAGAGGGTTCGAACATTCACCGAATGGTACCAAATTTAAAATGTAGGGTATGGTGAGTATTATAAAATCCCAATATGTTATTTGTACAATTTATATCATAATTTATACCTCTTCAAACTATTTTGGATCTCATGAAAAAAATACCAAAATTACCAGGAAATTATGTTCAAATCCCCCCAAGGGTGATGGCTAAACTAGCTCTCCAAATCAAGTATGAACCTCCCAAATTTAAGGAAAGAGTATGGGAATGAGTATAATACATCAATGTATACCATTAATCATTTTTATAAATTTCTTTAATTTTATTATGATCTACAACATTTGTAGGGTAACTTTCATAGAAATTGCTTAAGGGAAATTTGCATTACTAGCTAGACTTGACATAGGAAAGGTAGAATACATGGTTCTGAGACTAATATGAAACATGGTGGTAATATATGGAATAAAAATTTATTCAAAAAAAGCATAAAACTAAAATGGAAACCCTCCCACAAATATGATACAATACTCCTTCAAGATTGAATCCAAAGTCATGGAAACTACTGATTCAATGGCATGAGAATGCAAGTTTTTCACACATGATTTTATTGGATTTTGACCCAAAGAGGATATATACATTTAAATATAGAGTAATAAATAATATATGGCTTTCCAAAAATCATCCAACTCATACATATACCTCATACAAATATGTTATAAAACTACTTCAAGATTGAAGCCAAATCGATGAAGACTAGTGACAGAAGGACATGACTATGCAAGATTTTCATACATCTATATATGATATTTAGAATTACAGAGTATGTGGACATAATATTACAGAGACATAAATTATATATTGATTCCTCATCATCATAAAACTGATATAAATTTTCTCATACAAATCGAATATAAATCTACTTCAATATTGAAGCATGTTGAAGCCTCGGATAGGTATGTTGCTAGAATGGGTTCCAAGGCTCACAACAGAGGGGTAAAACATAGAATGAAAGGATTCAAAAGGTTCTACGCAAGGAAATTTCTATCCCCAACCTATTTGGAATAGTAATCTTCCATAGATATAAAGCCCTCCACTAGCACATATAGTTTTGATCTAGAAAAGATCTGTTTCCCAATGAAGGAAAACTCAAAGTTTGAGATACTAAAATAAAAATGAATCTAAATAAGAGGGAATGTAATACAAGTGAATACCACTATAATGAGGTGTCTTTTTTGTTTCTAGATTAACTTGAAATGAAAATAGATAAGCATTTCATCAATTCCACATAAATGTAAACGAAATTAACCACTCATCAAATTAAATTAACCAATTAAAATTGACTAATTGTAAATCGCATGTTTAGCACATTCAAGATTGACTTGTAACTGAAATGTTAGTTTAAAAATTAAAATTGATTAAGATATTTCCTATAGAATCATTTGCAGAAATAGATAGAAGTTTTAATGGAATAAATTCATTTAAAACAGATACATAGATCATAAGCAAATAAAAATCAGAATTATAGATCAATGTGTAGAAATTCTAAATCCTTGATGGCATAAGGAATTTCATAAACTGGCTAAGGATCTAGGCATACAATTAACCTCACAGAGAATTGTAGAGAATTATCATAATGAGAGAAGAACAAGAATTAATGAACACACATTAATGAATGATCAATAAAATGATAATTGATATTATTACATAGGTAATACATCCTTATAAAGGAAAAAGGAGTTGCATGAAGACAACTCAAGCTAGCTCATAAAAGCAGGCTTACTAATTATGATAAACCCCATAAAGCACTTTCCAATCTACCAAGAACCTCACGAGTTGGAAAAATCATGAGTGAGTTGTCAAGGAGATGGAAATAACATGCTAATGGGGAAAAACTAATGGAGGATGGGTTGGAAACAAAAGCTCCCAGTTTCCTAGTTGACTAGCTTTTATCTTATCCATAGAAAAGCAGGATAAAGCAGAAAAAGCAGAATCTGCTATAAGGTCCTGTATACTGATGCTAGATGAACCCAGAATCAGAAATAAATCATTCCTAGGATATGGATGGCATGCATTGACCTTAAGGTACAAGTGGATGCCAACTAATTAAGCTAGTGGGTGAATAATTAATCAAATAATGATTAATTATTTTATCCTAAGTTAAGAGTGGGTTTATTATATTCCAACACAATGTGCTTATAATTTGCAAATGAGTTAGACAGTGATGGTAAACAATATGAAGTGGGAAAATCAATATTTATCAAATAAATTTGATCAAATAGGCAGAAGAAGATTCAAGAGAACAACATAACTACATTATAAAAGTCTGCAACAAATTACAAACTCTGCATTAACCAGAGTGACTCCAAATCCATTGAGCTGATTTTTCCCTTTCCAAAAATCCCCCCAGCACATGATAAATATACCATTCAAATAATAATTACAAAAATATGACTCCCCACAAAATTGGGATCATAAAATCCACATGAAACTAATAGCCAAGAAAATCTAGTCATCTAGTCGAAATCCCTAACAATTCATCTATGTTAGGATAATTCATTGACTCAAACCCTAGTTGGGAATCACACTTAAAATTTTCCATCTCATTTATATCCAGCTTATGCCAAATGCAAAAAAAATGTGGATATTTCCCTCAATATCAAGAGGTTGTCTTATCAATCGATCCACGCCTTCAATACTAATATGACCAAGGCATTGGATTTTCTCTTTGGCCTCATTGCATCGACGTTCGACCTATTCAATCATCAGTTTTGGTGGACAAGCATTTTCAATAAGATCCATGGTAGGGAAGTGTAGTATTTCCATATAGTTTTCCATAGCATATCATCTGCTTCCATAAATAGCCTATGCTTTGTTAATTGTATCTTCAATCATTTCATTTAAGTCAATCTAAGATCGCAGTACCATCCCAAATTTCTTCAACTGAAAGATGCTAAGTATAGGGATATCCTTTGGTATATCCTTCATATGCCTCTACTAGTCCAGAATATCATCATAAGCCTTAGAAGCTTGTTCTCTCTTGGCTACCTGGTTCTCAAGGGTAACGGACAATTTTCCAAAATAAACATGAGTTTCCAAAATGCCATCCAGAGTTTTAAACAATGCAGTTAATAATTCATGGTGTTCTTGATTGGTCTAGATGGCCAAGTCTTTGAACTCTTGCTGGGAAAACCTAGGGAAAGCATAGGAAGCTACACTTGCAGTTGCATCTTCACATTGTTTTTCAAGCGTAGCTATCCTTTATGTAATGGTGGCATTTGTAGTTTGTTCATTATGAAATTTAGCCTAGAGAGAAGTATTCTTCAACTGTAACTCATTAAACATATCTTTAGTTTCCCTTTTAAGATTAGCAACATAATTGTTATGCTCCCTTTTGGTTCTGTCCATATCTTCTTCTAGCTTTCTTATTTCTTCCTTTCTCCTATCAAGCTCCTTGTTCAACGTGTTAATTGCATCAAGTTTAGCACCTATAAGTGCACCCAAAGTTGTAGGTGTATCAAACTCATCTACCTGGGGATCACCAGACTGTTGAGTCAAGATTATCGAATGGGTAATAGGTGTTTCCAAACCACCATGATCTCTTCTTCTCTTTCTTCCTTTTCTAACCACTACCTTGGATGACTTGCTATAGAAATAATCCCCAAGAGGGACTCATTATCTTCTTCAAACTCATCCACTAATTATGTAAAAGATGAATTCGCATTCTCTGTTGAAACCAATGAAGATGTCTAAGTGATGGTGGGAGTGGGTATGGGCATAGTGACATGGGAGGTAAATAAGGAGGAAGAGATGCACTAAACAACTGTTGGTTTAGAGGTTGAAGAGAAGGTTGGAATTAAAGTTTTAGAGGATGGAATGAAAATGTTTGTGGCTGGGAGTGATAATGAGGGTACTAAAAATTTTCTCAGGAATAGGTGATGATGAAAAAGTGAATGAAGGTAATGGCAGAGGGACTTTCGAATACTGGGTCTCTGCAATAGTAGATGAAAGCATGGGATGTTGGACTGAAATAGCTAGGATAGGATCAGATGTGGAGGTCAAAGTATAATAGATTTGAGATAGAGAGGGTGATGGGATTGCTCCAACAGGAAAAGTTGAGAGAGTTTGGATAGATGAGATTAGTAATGCTGAATATGAAGAATCAGAAATAGAAATGGATTCCATAATATTTTGATTAGGGACAGAATATTTCATTTCATTATCATTGAACAAATTTGTAACTATTTTCAATATCTCAGTTACTTCTTCAACCATAGGTATAGGGGTAAGCACTTCTTCTTTAGTATCACAGTCAATCAAGTATATGGTAGGGTTTTTAGAAGCAATCACCTGAATTTGTTGTTTCTTAAGTGGCTTAGTCTCAGGAACTACTTGATCACCACCCACCTGGGTAGCTGCATTATTTACTTGAATGTCAACATTAGGCTTGGTAGCTGTAGTCACTTGAGTGTCCAATACTGAAGTTATATGTGTTAACTTCTTCTTTGATTGTTGGGAGGTCTGCATCATAGATTTCAATTATTGATCAACAGTTACCTCTGGAAGGTAACACTTATTCCCATCTGGATAAGTGATTACTGATCGAACTTTTTCTTCTTGGGATTCTTTCTATTCTCTATATTTTCTTACCTTTTCCAAGATGTCTAGCTCCATTTCTCTGTATACCAAAACCCTAGTTTTAAGCTCCTGTTGATGTTGTAAAATATGGTTATGTTCATCCTTGCTCTTAGCCTTGGCCAAGACTTTAGAAAAAGTATTCACTCCCTAGTATATGGAGTCATCAGGAACTTCCTCGTGAACATAACCACTCTTGAAATGGTTTTGCTTGAAATGAGCATCAAGAAACCCTTTAGGGTCATGTTTTCTTTTGATAGCAAAACCAAGTTTCAAATAAGTTATTTGATCACCTAACACTGTATCCCAAGTTGATTTTGGGATGGCTAATGGCCCAGTATCCAAAGGAAATTTAGGCTAACCTTTCCTTTTAGGGCCAACAAGTTTCTTATACACACCATCAGTGATAGTATGGAACGAGAATTCTTAAATAACTAACCTATTAGGAACAATCTTGGGAAACATATGAACATAATTGCTACCCCAAATTTTGATGTATGAAAAATGCTCACCAACATACCAATCACCCATTGTGGCGATGAAGGTTCTAGCTTCATCTGAAAAAGCAGGAGCTTCCTATTTGAATATTGAAAAATAAATGCTGCCAAGGAAATGTTCACATATTTCATAGAACATAGTTGCATAATTAGTATCCCACAGTGCTAAATACTAACTAAGTACCACAGGGATTGGTAAATTCGAGCTCCACCCTGTAGGAGGAGCAAGTTGATAAGTCGAATTGAACGAGAGCCGACTTAGGTCGATCGGCTGACTAAACTAGAGATTAGGTCGGCCACCTAAGGTCATGTCGGTTCATCGAACTGACAGGTAGTTATTTTGTAATTGTTTTGTAATCATATATATTAGGCTGTTGAGCCAGATGAGAACTTAGTTCATTTCTCTATGTTGTATGGACTCATCCCTGTAATATAATCTGTTAATTCATCCACTTGTTCTTAGATCTTCTCTTTGTTTTATATGTATGTTTTAGTATGTATTATTGGTAATCTTATGTGATCTGTGAGATTACAACATTGGTTCCATTGCCGGTAGTACATGTCTTAAATGTATGCAAACAAATGATACCAGAGCAGGAGATTAAGGACTGGTGGGAACGTAAAGTTGCAAATTATTTGCAGAATTAAGCATGAAGGAACAGATTAACAATCGCACAAGAAAAAGAAAGATTCTTCACAGAAACACATGAAAAGTTTGTAGAATCAGTGCCCCAACTTCTGAAGAAACTCCTGGATGAGAAAGCCGGAAGGGACTAACGAACAACAGTTGCTGGAAAAACTGATCTGAGGAGGTAGAACAAACTTGTCGGAGTGGTTCGAGAAAATTTTCGATGACTTTTGTGAGGATCAAGCAGTCGAAGACAAAACTTCAATGGAAACCATTAAGGAGAAATTTTACACAGACCTCACCGAACAATTTCTGTGCTCCTTACCGACTTTGCTGTTCAAATTCCTGATCGAGAAGGGAGTAGGACATATTTTCAAACCTCGTCCATCACTTCACGAACTGCCATCAAAATCTAACTAGGCAGAAAAGCAGAAGAAGTGGGAAAAATTCATTGCAGAAAGGGAGTGGGAATACTTCCTATGCAAATAGACCGAACTATCTGGGCTTTCTAAAAGCATCGGGTAGGCTATGGGGGGGTAGCTGGTCATATGTCAAGATAAAGTAGAGTGGACTCTAGTCGACTAGAAACAGATACCATTCACCAGTAATGAGAAGTCAACCAAAAGGAAAATCAAGAGAATAGTAGCACACAACGGTATGTCAGACATTCAGAAAATAGAGAGGGAAGAGAGACAATAGAGGAGGGAAGCAAGAAGAGAAAGAGCCTTAGCGCTGCATAGAGGAAGGAGTCCTAGGGCGACCAACCAGGAAGAGAATCCGCCAGAGTTAGGTCATGACCAACATGAAAAAGGCATGGAACAAGAGGCATCCCCTACGGAGGAATAATTATGGATAGCGCAGCTAGAAGCTCTCCAATTAAGAGCTCCACATGAAGGAACAACCCTCTCTCCATTGAATCCATGTACCTGGATACAAACTATTGTCGAAGAGGACCTATTACTATGAGATGGTGACTTTGGTATATGGATTCGACTAGACGACGAGACATACATTGGACGACACCTCATTATCCATCGACCAGAGGAAGGAAATTGGGTTACCTTTCAAGCAGTACCCTCCAACCAAAGTATCCACTTACTCTTACCAACACATGAAGGGGCCCCCCCCCCCCCCCGCCAAATACATCTTTGGAAGACACAAAACATTCAGAACTACAGACAAATAGTTGTAGTGGGCCATCGATAGTAGAAGTTGACATCAACCCACTACCAGTCGAAGACGAATCGACAACTGACGAGAACAGAATTTCCATCGACCATAGTCCCGTAGAGCCGAATACACCAATAACCCCACCTCCACCACTGCCACCTCCTGAGAGCAGTGATAGTGATTCTGACATGGGTCATGGATCAACTCACATTCCTCTACATGAGGGGGATGAGGACCCCAAATGACACTGGTTTTTCTGCGAGTTGACTTGGGGGGACAACCAAGTTACAGATGAAGATAGACAAATGGCACAGTTCGCTGGTGCCTTGAGTAAAAGGGAATTGACTTGGTATATGACCTTTTCAGAAATATAACCTAGAGCAACCAAATCCAAGATCAAGGCGCAATTTCTATCATTTTTCAAAACTCCAAATTCCAAACACCTGGCAGTGAAAAAACTAAAAACAACATCACAGAAGCCAGTGGAAACTCTCCACGACTATGATAAGTGTTGGAAATACCTTCTGAGCCAGCTATACTATGTTATATATGAACAATTACTAATCCAGTGGTTTCTTGCAGGGTTATCTCAGAAATTTCGTCGACACATCAGTCTGGAAACATTCAAATCTTATGAAGATGCAGTCACAAAAGCTCTCCAAGTGGAGATGGATGAGGACATACCTGCTTACTCCATTGACCACAGATTGGAAGAACAGCTTGAAAGAGTACAGAAGTATTTAAAGGAGTTAAACCTCAAAAATCAGGAGATCTGGTGCACAAAGTGCTCCACGGCCAGACACTCCAAAGACAACTGTCGACAGCAATACAGCCGACAAGGCGTTCGATTCGTGCAGATGAAATATTTTTTGTGACATTTTCCAGGAACATGAGGACCACTCGATAAAAAACTATCCATTCAACATGAAGAATGGCAAGGAATCCTGGCGTGCAATCTACGAAACCAAAAATCATAACACGGCCGACTGCCATTTGAACCTGAAGAACCGACAAAACTATCATGCAGTCTACAAAACCAACATAGTTGCACAAAATAATGAGTAAAATAATTTACCAAATGATTAGAATGGTCAGATATATGACGTTTGATGATACGAGTGCCAATATGACAATCGATGTGGGGGCTACAGAGGAAGAGATCTATTCCCTGGGAATCGCGACAACCGACCACATTGACCCATCTAGTGCTTTACATGTTATAAGGAGGGACATCGATATGGAGACTGTCCATATAAAGACAGAACTGACCTCAAATTTTGTACTCATTGTGGAGTAGGGGATCACTCACTAGAGGATTTCCCTACCATGTTGGAAAAAATAAATACAAAGAAAAATGTTAATGTCTTGTCGTGTTTGCAAAAAAATGATGTAATAAACACAAAAAATTGCATATTGTAACTTGACAAGGAACAAAAACAGGAAGTGATAACCCAAGAATCAGTAAAATAAAAGAGAAAAATGTCTATCCTAATCCACTTAAAGAAAAACAAACATACAAAGAAGAAACCAATGTATTCAAAGAATTTGCACGACAAGAACAAGCTAATGACACTCGACATAACACAATAAATGAATTAATCCAGATCGTACAAAAAGACAACTCAGTATCTCAGTTCATTGATTTGCTATATGAAATAAAATGTAACAACTCTAAAAAACAAACAAAGAACATCTGTAGCTTAAATCAAAAAGATAAAGGTGATGTCGACCCACTTGTCGACCTAGAAATCGAAGGATACCATGTACGACAAGTAGTGCTCGAGTTTGGATCACAAGTAAACATCATGACTTGTGACACTTGGGAACAAATGGGTAGACCTTGAATCTATGAGTCAGGAATATACCTGAAACTCATTGACCATGGCCTAATTGAACCTATTGGAGTCTGGAAAAATTTTGACACAACTATAAAAGGAATCTCGACCAAGGTTGACTTCGAAATCATTGACCCTAAGGAAGGATCCAGTTCCTTCCCAGCGTTAGTAGGTCAACCTTGGGGTAGAAATATGAAAGCATCGATATCCCTGGACAAGGAGAGGATCAAATTAAAAGGAAATGGACAAAAGGTCATTGTACCCATTAATCCATCTCAAGGAGAACCTTGGATTGAACCTATCGATGACGAAGTCGATGTCCGACAACTCTACCAGATTCAAAACACTGTCGATTATACAGAACCAAATCTCCATGGAGAACTTCATTTAGGCAACTAAGACTCAGTTGGTTATAATTCAAACATAGAATTATATGATTGGGAGATCAAGAACTATGAAACACAAGCAAGAGAGTGTTGGACTATTCAAAAGGTGCAGAAAAATCCCACCCAACAGTGCTTCATAGTGTCCATTGTCCCAAAAATATTTGAGAAGAAAATTAGGGAATACCCTACTTTAGAACCTACCAATGTAAATACTACACAACTACCAAGATACAAGGAAATGGAATCACCAGTCATGCATGTAGAACAAGTTTCCAAAAATATTGGTGAACATGGCCGAATTCAAAGCCTAGTAGAAACGTTTACAGGACAAGTTGCTCGATGGTGGGATACCCATCAGACAAGACTGCAGACCTGGACAACAGCTTCGACTTTCTTTGTTGAAAGGTTTAGAGGAAAGAAGTTAACCCATCAGGCTAAACCTGTATTCACTCAAGGACAGAACCCAAAAGATCATATTAGGACATGTGAAATAGAGAGGGGAAGACTTGGATATAAGGATGAACGAGCATGGCCACACCTGTTCCCATCAACCCTCGCTGACTTACTAACAAATGGTATAAAATGGAAGAATCTAGAGGTGAAACATTATTATGGCATGAACTCAGGGTGAAACATGCTAGAGGTGAAACATTCTTAGAAGCTATTGACACCATTGCGAGAGATGAAAGGATATAAAGATGGGATGAATATGTCATCGACATGGTCAAGACCATCTGTGAAAGATTCCAAGAAATGGGAGGAATCATCAAGTTCCCCTCCCTCATCTTATGGATCATCATGTACCACATTTGCCCAGAGGGGAACCCAATCTTTCAGGAATCGACAAGGTTCCACATGTGGAGATTCAAACCATTCTCCCAGAGAGGAACCTTGCAGGAACTTGAGAACGGGAAAATGTTGATGGAGAACTAGCTTCAACAGCTCAAAGTCCACACGAATAGATGGAGGGTGCCTCAAAACATCTGAAGAAGTATACCAACAAACTCCCACATCCAGCTAGAACTAGACCATACCTCAATGTGGTATATGTAGGGCGACAACTCCAATGCTAAGGCCTTTGACTATTATCCATCGGTCGACCAGATATTTTGGGAGCTATCTCGACAGGCTAAAACCAAAATACCAATACCAGCAACAACAAATAACATCGAATTCTCAATCGAGGAGCCGCTAACCGACCAAGAAAAAGAGGAGGGCTATGACCTAAACCTCTATATCAGCACCTTCGTGTCAGAGGATACACTGGTCGAACACACCGGCTGACTTTAAATAACCATAAAACCTCCGACCGCACATAGAGCCAAACCCCAAATAGCAGAACCACAGCCAAAGCAGCAGGTAATTACTCTGACTATAGAAAGTCTCATCCCGAACCAGGAGCCAAGGGGAGAGACAAAGCCAGAAAACCCAAAGTATGTTGTCACAAAAGGCATCATTAGAAAATTGTCAAAAGAGATAGTAGCGGCCAAGAAGAAATTAAATATACAACAACAACAACAAGGAAAAGGTAAGCGCAATATTATCCTTGCAGACTCATCAGAAGATGAGAAGGAACTGACAGCCATGACCCTCGACATAATAGAGGATGCCGCAACAAATAAGGTGCCTATCAAAGCCTAGTCCCAAATATTCGTCGAGGCAGGAGCCCTAGCGGGTCAACCAAAGAAAGCTAAGACCACCCACATGACAACGCCTGATAATATCATCGATCTTGTGTCTATGCTCCACCCCCATCACCGACGAAAGTAATTGAGGAGCAAGTACCAACACAGCAGTCAGTAAGCCCCCTCGACTTGTGCAAAAGTGTGATGTCAGAAGAAGTGAAGGAAAAATTTGATAAAGACATAGATTTGCAGGAATTCATTGAGAAACTGCTTGAGATATTTACATCAGCCCAGAAGATATCCACAAAAGCACCTCTCTTCGATGTCAGTGGATACCAACCAGGACATGAAGCCCAGTCTAGAACCTTTGCAACCATCACGTCGAATTTTGAGAGAAATATTGACAAGGAAGCTGAAGTGGTTGCATGTCGGACCTCGACTATCACTCTGACCATACTCCAAGTCGACCTACCAGCCACTGTACTGACTAGAGGAGAAGAAAATGAGGAGGACATAGCTTGACAAATTAACCAAATGTTCTCCGACTTAGACTCACTTCCCTACCCCAACAATCCACCACTCACCCACACTTCCCCCAACCCACTCACCCCCGACCATTCGCCAACTCCATCACCACCACCACCACCACCCCCCGACTCAGAGAAAGCCCCACCACAACCAGCTACATCTAAAAAACCAGAAGTCGCAGTCATCCCACCGCCCCAACCAGAGAAACCATCAACTACTATCCCATAAACCAAAGATCTCGACTCGACTTTTGCAGGTACACAGGTTTCGACACAAGTAGAGAATTAAAAGCTCAAGAAGAGGAAGGAGCATCATGGATAGCTATCAAAGGTCCATATCAAATTAAAATATGCAACTTCGCTAACCGATGCAGAGCTAAGACAACTCCTGAAGACCCTAGCAGGTGAAGAAAAGACAAGTTGCGAGCAACGATGTAAGGAACTTGATGACAAAGTCGCAGAATAGGTCGAGTTCCTCAACAAATGTAGGAACCTGGCCCAGTCAGTCATGCCAAGCCCCATAGAGGTCGACACAGACAAACCGCTTGAAAGGGCATATCAGCTATTTGAGAGCATGGTGTCGGCACTCCAAGCTCACATTTAGGAAAAAAAGGAGGAACAAAAAGAAGAAACTGCCAGACTCCTAATGGCACAGCACACCGCCTTCATTGAAGCTTATAAAGTGTTGCAAGATCACATGGAGGAGTCTATCATAACTAAAGAAATACTGAGAGACTAGCCTACTTACTACGAGCAAGTCTATCAGCAATCTCAGTAGACCCGACAAGGGATCCAGGCATTGGAAAGCAGGAAAACTACCAAGGAAGCACTAAGGACCACAATAGGAGTACAAATAGTGCTTGAAATAGCCAAGCTAAAGAGAATAGAGAGGGAAGCACATCAGTGGGTGCAGCAAGCTATCCCCAATTTAGAAAAAGTCAACCTCATCTGTCCACAGATGAAAAGACTTATAGAGACTGCAAAGGAGAAGGACCAATTTATGGTTCTCGACATGGAGAGAATCAAAGAAGTCACCATTTTAGAAAATATGTCGATCTTATCAATCCTGACCACACTTACCATCGACATCCAGAAGATTTTGCAAAGTTGGACAAATTTCCAACATCACCTCGCAGTAACAGCACCAGCCATTGTCGAATTCTGTGTACAGAAGTGACCGACCATCAGACTTCACAGCCCATGAAGACTAGGCAAATCACAGTAACTATTAAGACCAGAAGAATTTTTTGTACCTCCCTGTTTCTTCAATATGAAGAAACATTTTGTTCGTGAGGGAGATGTAGGAGGAGCAAGTCGATAAGTCAACTTGAACAAGATCCAACTTAGGTCGTTCGGCCGACTAAACTAGAGATTAGGTCGGCCACCTAAGGTCATGTCGATTCACTGAACCGACGGGTAGTTACTTTGTAACTGTTTTGTAATCATATATATTAGGCTGTTGAGCCAGATGAGAACTCAATTCAGTTCTCTATGTTGTATGGACTCATCCCTGTAATATAATCTATTAATTCATCCACTTGTTCTTAGCTCTTATCTCTATTTTATATGTATGTTTTAATATGTATTATTGGTAACCTTATGTGACCTGTGAGATTACAACACATCCCAAATTGGGATATTGAAATTCGATGCAAAATACATCAACGTTGAAGGCCGAAAAGAAGAAATCTGGATTCTTTCGGGAGGTAGCTTTCTGATTATCCTGGATAGTCATTTGAAGTTCCAATGACATGACAGACGCTCAAGGGAAAGAATAACCAGTTGTTAGGACATGGTGGGCTATCGAATCCCATTCAAATTAAAAGACATAATAGTTAGGAATACCATAAAGCCTGCATAGAATGGATGCCAATAAGGAATAAGGTTCTCTAAACTAGGTGACCAGGTACAGGTTTCTAGCCCTTTGTGAGAATTTTCTAGGTTCATTCATCCAAGATTTAAGCATTTCATTAAAATTATACCTGGTCTTGGAAGATTGAGTAAACTCAGTGTTAAGGGGTTGCATGGCTGGTTTAAGAGCATAGGATCTGGTAAAAACATAAGGATGGAAGGTGGCTAAATGTGACCCTGTGCTATCATTAAAGGACCGGTCTTTAGGGTTTGTGTGGTCCATAATCTAGTTGATTGCATTGGTGTAGGGAAGGTGTTGGAGCAAGGTCCCTCAGCTACAGAAGAAGCTGCTAGTTTAGCGGACAAACAGTTTTGGCAGAGAGGAGATAAGGTAGAGCTACGATGCGGTAGCATGTTTCTAGCTGCAGAGCAGAGCCGAAAACCGTGACATAAAAGACAGAGAAGTCAAGGGAGACGACGGTACCTGAGCGTCCGAGAAGAGAAAGCTCACCCATTGCATTGAAGGCAGCGGCAGAAGATAGGAGGGCTCAGCTACCCTCATAAAGGAAAAGAATCAACGAGGCCAAGGTATTGAAGATGAAGGACAGAAGCAGGAAGCGGTGCACAGTACCCATGGTCAGTGCCGGGAAGCAGGGAAGACTGCAGAGAGCTATGGTGTGACAGAAAGTGACTACCTCAAGTACAGATATGCCGACTATCACTAGTTAGGGTTTTGGGTTACTGTTGGTACAGGCCCACAGTGTTGTAATGGCGAGACCTTCGGGCCTCCTATAAAGGGATATATTTTGTATTGTAAAAGTGTTGGTCATTTTGTGGGTTAGATAGTTAGACAATAGTTGGACAATTGTATAGAATCCAAGCTCTGGTTCTGTTATTAGCTGTATTTATCTTACTGTAACCAGTAGCTGGCTCATAGAGCATGCATGTAACGATCCGCAGGGATCGATAGAGAGGGAAGAGTATATTGTAAGAAGTGCAATATAGAGTAGAGAAGAGATCAAAGAGAGAAGGGCTCCAGGCTGTGTGCGGAGTTACCCAGAAGATCTCGAGCTGCATATGCGGTGCAGCAGAACTGTGTTTACCTTACCCTGAGCTATAATAGAAACATAGTTCTGTGGACGTAACTTCCATCCTGGAGGTGAACCACGTTAAAATCATGTGTTATGTGATTGATTTATGTGTTGTGTTTATCTGTTGCATCTATCAGTTCGTGCATGAACTTTGTTTACAGCTTAATGTATGTATGCGTTATTCAGTTACAGCACTATCAAAGATGAATGCAAGTTGAAACCCTTAAGTATTTTGTATAAGAGTTTATCTGTGTTTCAGCTCTTAGAGTTAAGAGTCACAGAGTTGAACAACCTTGTATATTGAGTCCCGTAAGTCGGAACGAGTAGCACTGAGTATGCTGAGTCGTAGCGATAGGATATCGCAAGGAGGCGATATCGCACCAGCAGAGGAGTTGTGGTGCATTGCAGTTGAGAATCATTGTAGGAAGGAGTTACACGTTTCCCGATGCATGGCAATGCGATAAGGACTAGATTTGTCACAAGTAAGAGGAGGTTGCGCGTCGCAAAGAGAGAGCGATCTCGCGGGCTAGAAGAGATGCGAGACACCCAGGCTGCCACAGAACCTGGTCGAAGACACTTGAGTCTTTTGGCCAACCCATTAGAATCACTTTGGGTGAGACTTCAAGCCGCTTTGCGGTCTGTCGCCGAAAGGGCCAGTGAGCTAGGGGTGTTTTTGGTTAACTACAGTAAACCCGGGTCTACCCAGGCAAGCCAACAAATGGTTCCATTGCCAGTTTTGAACAAACTGAGCATTGATGTTCTGGTGGCGGCCTACTAGAGACGAACTCAATGAGTGGGTTTGGTCTAAGGAAAAAGAGTTTTCTGAATGAGAGAACAGGAGTCCTAAACTAAGGACAGAGGCCTTGTTACAAAAACATATCATTACAGACCTGCATGCAATATTTTTTGCGACCTTTGGGAACGAGCTTTACAACTGGTTATCAAAGTTGACTGATACAAGCATATTGAAGAAGAATAGAGACATTGTCTGGACACCGGAGCTGATTCAGACCATGAAGAACCTTGATAATCCCATTACGAGGGCAGTAGACTTCTGGCTTGCGAGTGTGCTAGAAGGATTCGTCACAGAGTTTGCAGTTGACTAGAGAAAAAGCTTCAGCGAGGCTGAGCACTACTTCTTCAAAGAATATCGCGGTAAGTACCTAAAATATTTAAACTTGTCCATTAAGATGTTATTACATGAAAAAGGAACAATGGATCTAGTTTCAGATGAATAAGTAAAGATAGTAATGTCACAAGAGTTTGAAAGTGATTTTGATGACATTGGATGTACACGTAGTGGAAATAAGTATAAAGTAGATTTCAGATCTCCCATCTTTGAAGACAGTTCAGATAATACTAGACAACAGATTCATAGTACTACAGAAGGAACAGAAGGAGGTATCCCTTACCACCCTTACACCCCATAGAAATAGATCGAGACTCAGAATAATCCTATAGGAACTCCATCCAGTAGCTCACAGATAGTACCTACCACTGCTACATCACCTCCACCTACACCGCCGAGTGGTAGTAACACAGCAAATCAACATCCACCACGTAGAAATAGAATGGGGGATGATATGAAGCTACCTATTTTTAAGGGTACAGGGGCAGAGGACCCGGAGCAGCATTGGTACCTATGTGAATCCATGTGGACCATTAAAGCCATCAATGATGATAACATTAAACTTGTACAATTGGTCACCACACTAAGAGATCGAGCCTTGACATGGTATATGAAGTATACCACAGTACCCAGAACACTTGTACAGATCAAGACAGCCATGATTAAAGAATTTAAGAAACCTAATTCTTAGTCATAGTGCATTATAGAGCTCAAAGACATCAAAAAATTACCTACAGAGTCAGTGTGGGACATCGACCAGAAATTCAAAGCCCTTATAGACCAAGTCAGCTTTGAGTTTGCGCCAGAGCAGCATAAAGAATGGTTTATTGCAGCGCTGCTCCCTCACATCAGACTGCCATTAATGCAACAGAAACTCCAGACATAGGATGACGTGTTGGAGATGGCAATGAAACTAGAGGCTTCACCTCTAGCTGAAACCAGCACAGGCATGACAAATCTACAAAATCAGTTGGCTAATGTCACGTTACAGTTGCATGAGCTTAAGAAAGGGAAAGAGGTTGTGCAAGACATATGGTTCATAAGGTGTAAAGCACAAGTCCATACTAAATATAACTGTCCAGTTTTTGTAGAATATATAGCGACAGGGGCTCCAAACCCCTTACCACAGATCCACGGGCCGTGGTGTGAAATATGCAAAACGCGAGGACATCTACCTCAGCAGTGCCCTCTACTTCCGAAGTACGTGCAAACACTTAAGAACTTATACTACATCTTCTGCAAGTCTGTAGGCCATGATGAACATGATTTATGAGCCTATGATCTCATGGTCGGAGCAAAGCAAGATATGTACAGAGTCCAATCAGAACCACAGGGTCCAGCAGCAGGACCACGGCATGATCCGGCTTATGGTGGCCATGGTGGAGGATTCAGAGGACGAGGACATGGAGGAGGCTTTGGCCATGGAGAAGGCTTTGGTCGTGGTCGCGGACCAGTTACTTGATACAACTGTGGAGTTGTAGGACATTATGCTAGAGACTGTCAGAGTCCCACCACCACTTGTAACTATTGCAAATCTTATGATCACACTATAGAGGAGTGTCCTACCTTGATAGCTAAGATCAGAGAACCTAAGCTAGCAGCACACCAGAACATCCAGCTTATTTTTGTTGAGCAGGAAGAGCCAGAACCAAGAGTCAACATTGTGACTCGCAGCGGTGTTACCACTAGATAATGAAAAGAACACAGGTCAGGAGCGGGTGCACAGAGCTCCTAACAAAGCAACACCACTTGACCTACAGAAGAATAAACAGACATTTCAGGAAGCTAAGACTTTCTTTGATGACCCTATGCAATCAGGATCGCAGGTGCCACCGTCTAGGGGCATACCGCAGCAAGCACCTTGTGGCGTTAGCCCTGTACAGATATCGCAGGCTACCACATCGGGTACATGCAATGAGGATGAGATGAAAGGAAGTGTACATTCCTTCCTGCGGATTTGTTTAAAACTCGTAAGAAATGAGCAAGCTATCGGAGAACTTCAGCGCATCATAGATCAGTGTCAGCCATCTTCTTCTGTGAGCAGTACACAGCATGTTGTTCATAATATTACGGGACATACAAGAACAGGAAGAGAGATGTGACTCACAGCCTAGGTTGGAGAATTTGAAATGGATGAGGTGATCCTAGATCTAGGATCAGACGTAAATGTTCTGACTAAGTAGACATGGGAGCAGATGGGTAGCCCTAAGTTAGTCAGATCGCCTATCCATCTGATATTAGCTAATCAACAGCGAGTTTCGCCCCTCGGTCGGGTATCGCAGATGCCAGTTGATATTGACGGAGTTCACAGCTTCGTGGCCTTTGAAGTTATAGAAATTATTGGCGATAGTAGACCA
The DNA here is from genome assembly GCA_001517045.1 of Pseudotsuga menziesii. Lineage (NCBI taxonomy): Eukaryota > Viridiplantae > Streptophyta > Pinopsida > Pinales > Pinaceae > Pseudotsuga > Pseudotsuga menziesii. The sequence continues at coordinate 129,756 of LPNX010442006.1, forward strand.
TATCCAGCATTACTAGGCATTAATTGGGTGATCGGTAACATGGCCGTTATTGACCTAAAGAGAAGACAAATGACCTTTAAAGACACGCAGATCCAGGTCATCGCACCGTTGGATCCTTTTCAGGGTCCTAGATATATTGAACCTATCCGAGCAGAGGAAGAGGGACGTAACATGGAGATTCTCTATCAGATGACTGCGAACCAGAGCGACTACATCAATCCGACTGTAGAAGGGAATATTAGTTGGCGATGTGACAGCTCATGCGCATCAGATTCGGATGTTGGTCTAGAGAACTGGAAGAACAGACTTCACGAAGTATCAGCACGCAGATGTGTGTACTTGACTAAGTCACTACGATGGATTGGCACCGAGATCAATGAGATTCCATCGTTTCATGGTCTAACAGATATCCAGGAATTTCTCAAACAGTTTGAACAACAAATTCCTCACGAGCAGAGGATCACAGCTATGGACCTTGCAGTACGAGCCACACCTGCAAGACGGTGGTATGCACATAAATAGAATATCGCATCATGGGATGATATTAAGAGATTGATGGCAATCATATTTTCCATTGATAGAGAGTATGTCCAGCAGAAGTACACAGGAGAAAGTGACCCCAGATCACATATTCAGACATGCAAACAGAATTGGTCAGACATTCCCGAGGATGAATGGGTTCACCGACTCGTTCACACTTTGGACACAGTTCCAAGGAACTGGTATACAGAGACTGAACTACGCAAGGGAACAACTACATGGCCACTTATGATAGACAGCTTTCTACTCACCTTCGCTTTTGAATCTGAGTACCCAAGTGTTGATAAGGCCCTAGATATAATAAAGATCAAGATATTTGAGGATTGTATCCTACCAGCACAGACTCAACCTGAGTGGACTATCCAGTTAGAAGAGGCACTAGAGTGTTATAACTTTGCAGCAGAACCAGAGAATGAGGATGAGAATCCTCACAACACCAACATTCCGGAGTCAGAAGGGACTCGCGATGTGGAGGGACCACAGATAGAAATTCCAGCAATCACAGAGCCCATCAAGATTAAAAAGATCAATATTGCCATAGACACAGAACCAAAGTTTGCCTCTATTGGAGACTATTGGAATGATGAAATAGTTGAAAAGATCGCAGACTTGCTATATGACTATCAGGACCTATTTCCTACCAAGTTCACAGAGATGAAGGGAATAGTCGGAGACCTGGGAGTAATGAGGATACCCTTGAAGGAGGATGTTATACCAGTCAAGCAGCGTCCATATAGATTAAACCCACGCTATAAATAAAAAGTTAAGGATGAGATCGATAAGATGCTAGCAGCAGGAATCATTGAGCCCGTAGAAGAGAGTGAATGGGTTAGTCCCATGGTCGTACAAGAAAAGAAAACCAAAGGAGACATCAGGATATGTGTCGACCTGCGTAAACTCAACAATGCATCGCTTCATGATCCATTTTCGACACCGTTCACTGATGAAGTGTTAGACAATGTGGGAGGACAGGAGGTCTACTCCTTCACTGATGGCTTTTCATACTATCACCAGATCAGAATCCATCCAGAAGATCGATCTAAGACCACCTTTGCAACAGAATGGGGCTCATTCCAGTATACGGTAATGCCCTTTGGTCTTAAGAATGCACCAGCTATCTTTTCTAGAGTAGTAGTTGCTGTATTTAAAGAATACATCCATAAATTCCTAGAAGTTTATTTTGATGATTGGACTGTATTTGGATTAATTGACAAGCACATAGGAGATTTAAGACTTACGTTAGAGAAATGTAGGCAGTACCAGATTTCTCTAAACTTGAATAAATGTATATTTTGTGTGCCATTTGGTATTTTGTTGGGTCACATTGTGTGTAGACAAGGCTTGATGGTAGATCCCACAAAGATCACCATCATTGTAAACCTCCCAGCACCCAACTCAGTCAAGAAATTGAGTACAGTACTTGTTCATACCGGGTACTACAGAAAATTTATCAAGGGATATGCAAATATTACAACACCAATGGAGAAACTGCCAAAGAAAGATGTAAAATTCCTATGGAACGAGGAATGCCAGCAGAGTCTAGATGCCCATAAAGAGAAGATGGTTACAACACCCATCCTAGTATTTCTGGACTAGACTAAGCCGTTCCATGTACATGTGGATGCATCTGGCATCGCACTAGGGGTTGTTTTAACGCAACCAGGAGAAGGGGATATTGATCATCCTATCGCATATTCCAGTAGAAAGCTATCGACAGCAGAAAAGAACTACACCACGACAGAAAGAGAATGCTTAGCTATGGTGTACGCGCTGCAGAAGTTTAGGCACTACCTGTTGGGTGCCTCGTTCAAATGTTTACTGACCATTCCACATTAAAGTATCTAGTCAATAAGCCAATGTTAGGGGGGAGAATCTGTAGATGGTTACTCCTCTTTCAGGAGTATGATTTTGAAATCATTGTCAAACCTAGAAGATTAAATGCCGGACCTGATCACCTGTCGTGGATAGACTCAGGAGAAGAGCCAAGTAACCTAGAGGACAATTTTTCGGATGCGCAGTTGTTTTCTATCCAGATCACAGATGACTACTATGCTGGTATCATTCACTTTCTCACTACACGAGTAGCACCTGACGAGTTTACTAAGCAGCAAAAGAAGCAGTTGGTTGTTAAAGCAGCAAACTTCAACCTGCTCGCAGGACAGTTATACAAGCTAGGTCCAGATGAAGTCCTGCACAGATGTGTGATGCCGCATGAAAAAAGACGCTATCATCAGAGAGGCACATTCAGGAGCCGCAGGAGGTCATTTCGCAGGAAAGCCGACTGCGCAGAAAATCCTAGCTGCAAGATTATGGTGGCCTACATTGCATAAGGACACTAAGGACTTTTGCAGATGCTGCGATATCTGTCAGAGGGTAGGAAAACCCTCGCGATGAGATGAAATGCCGCTGCAACCGCAGGTTACGCTATGCGCATTTGACAAGTGGGCTATAGACTTTGTGGGCCCTATCAACCCACCAGGAAAACGCATTGAGGCGAGATATATCATCACTGGCATAGAGTACCTCACCAGACAGGTAGAGGCCAAAGCAGTAAGAAATTGTGATGCTGCTACAGCCGCATAGTTCCTTTTTGAAAACATCATCAGTAGATTTGGATGCCCAGTAATTTTGATGAGCGATCAAGGTACACACTTCTTGAACCGCACCATTGAGGCCCTGACGAAGGAATTCCAGATTCAGCACCATAAGAGCACACCCTACCACCCACAGGCTAATGGTACGGTGGAGGCCTTTAACAAGATTTTAGAAAATGCTCTTACTAAGATATGCAATAGCCAAAGGAATGATTGGGACCTCAGAGTTAACGCTGTATTATGGGCATATAGGACCACATGCAAGAAACTTACAGGACATACACCTTTCAGTTTGGTGTATGGACAGGAGGTTGTTATGCCTATGGAGTATATTCTTCCCAGTTTAATAATTGCTCAGATCACCGGGATGACTGATACAGACACAGCGGATGAAAGGCTAGCACAGCTGCTCGCCTTGGAGGAAGATAGATTTATGGCCGGCTTTCATCTGAAAGTGTAGAAGGCACGAGGAAAATATTGGCATGACAAACACATCAAGAGTAAGACCTTTCAGATCGGAGACCTAGTGCTCCTCTATGACAGTAAATTTATCAAGTTTCCAGGGAAGTTCAAGATGCATTGGCTGGGGCCATATCAGATACAACAAGTTACAGAGGGAGGTGTCATGGAACTCAGCACGCTAAATGGGGAGCTTCTTCCCACAATGATTAATGGCAGTAGGCTTAAGCTCTATAGTGATAGCCATTCCACCTCTCATCCCTAGCTAGACAGCTTATGACAGTGCAGATGTCTAATTTAGTTGAAAGGAGGCATCGCATCGGGAACTAGTCTACACCGGTAGATATTCTAAGTATGAGGCATCGCATCAGGTCGGTTCATTTTGTGCAAGTCACCAGTAGTTATAAAATTAAAAAAAAAAAAAGAGCGCTTAAGTTTGTTTTCAGCAGAGGATGCGGTGTTGCATCGCAGCAAGGCGATGTCTCTCCATGCCACGTACCCGCTTGCGCAAGGAAACAGAGAGCTATTCAAGTCACCTTCTAACAGGTAGTTAATGAAGAAATGATCGGTATATCTTACCGTGGATTTGGCAGTAGTGTAATCAATTTTCCAGATTTGGTAAATCTTCGACGAGATCGGCGCCTGAACACACACACTTCGAGGGAAATTTGATCGGATTTCAGCATTTATTGAGGATCGAATTATGGGTGTGGTCTTGTCCATGCAATTAATATGATCGACGGGTCCAGTCTAGATGACCGTTGCATCTGGGATTATCGCCTTCAGCATAAAGGCAGAAATTATTCATTCGGGAGGGTTACATTTGCAAGAATTCAAGAGCTATAGAGTGCATCGATCAGTTTTCCCTATGCAGAGCTACTTCCGTTACAGAGTGTTGTGATTTCAAGAATTTGCAGCCATTGCACGTCCAACATTTTACATCAAGTGGGTTCTGTCCGTGGAGGAACCTTTAGAAGACATGCTGAGACATTTCGACCCTGGTGGCCGTATGTCCGCTATGACGACGCCACCCAGGGTTGTGAAATTAGGTACATCATAGGTCAGACAGCTGCCAAGGACGAAGAGTCAAGCACAGGATGTAGAAGATGTCATTAAAGTCTCTGCTAAGGAGAAGAAGAAAGCTGAGTTGATCACTGAAGAAGGCTCCAGACCGAGCGACACGTTTTCAGAAGCCTGGAAGATACAGATTTATATCTTTCTCATAGCATGAGCTCTAACCCAGATAGAGAGGAGTTCTCATGATACCAAGGATTTGAATCCTTATGGTAAGCACGAGAATAGCAGGTCTTGCAAGCGGCGAGACTGCGAGCATAACAATAAGGAAAGGTAAGAGAGACCTACGAACTAAGTAACAGAAGACTCTAGTATTAGTCAAGCTATGCTTGACTCGGCACAAGAGCGTGTCGTAGCGATGCAGGACGAAGTCGCAGGACTTTGGCACAAGTTTCAACGGACTTCATAGGAAGCCAGGGAGAAGCTACAGCAGGAGAAGCCCGCTGGTAGTGGCTGGGGGACGAGCCACAAGTAAGTGTTAGGGGACTGTTGGAGCAGGGTCCTGTAGCTACAGAAGAAGCTGCCAATTTACCAGATAGACAGTTTTGGCGGAGAGGAGATAAGGTAGAGCTACGATGCCGTAACATGTTTCTAGCTGCAGAGCAGAGCCGAAAACCGTGATGTAAAAGACAGAGAAGTCAAGGGAGACGACGGTACCTGAGCGGCCGAGAAGAGAAAGATCACCCACTGCATTGAAGGCAGTGGTGGAAGACAGGAGGGCTCAGCAACCCTCATAAAGGAAAAGAAGCAATGAGGCCGAGGTATTGAAGATGAAGGATAGAAGCGGGAAGCGGTGCACAGTACCCATGGTCAGCACCGAGAAGCATGGAAGACTGCAGAGAGCTTTGGTGTGAAGGAAAGCAACTACCTCAAGTACAGATATGCCGACTGTCACTAGTTAGGGTTTTGGGTTACTGTCGGGACAGGCCCACAGTGTTGTAATGGCGAGACCTTCGAGCCGCCTATAAAGGGATATATTTTGTATTGTAAAAGTGTTGGTCATTTTGTGGGTTAAATAGTTAGACAATAGTTGGACAATTGTATAGAATCCAAGCTCTGGTTCTGTTATTAGCTGTAGTTATCTTACTGTAACCAGTAGCTGGCTCATAGAGCATGCATGTAACAATCCGCAGGGATCGACAGAGAGGGAAGAGTATATTGTAATAAGTGCCATATAGAGTAGAGAAGAGATCTAAGAGAGAAGGGCTCCAGGCTGTGTGTGGAGTTACCCAGAACATCTCGAGCTGCATATGCGGTGCAGCAGAACTGTGTTTACCTTCCCCTGAGCTATAATAGAAACACAGTTCTATGGACGTAACTTCCATCCTGGAGGTGAACCACGTTAAAATCGTGTGTTATGTGATTTATTTATGTGTTGTGTTTATCTGTTGCATCTATCAGTTCGCGCATGAACTTTGTTTATAGCTTAATGTATGTATGCGTTATTCAGTTACAGCACTATCGAAGATGAATGCAAGTTGAAACCCTTAAGTATTTTGTATAAGAGTTTATCTATGTTTCAGCTCTTAGACTTAAGATTCACAGAGTTAAACAACCTTGTATATTGAGTCTCGTAAGTCGGAACAAGTAGCACTGAGTACGCTGAGCCGCAGCGGTAGGATATTGCAAGGAGGTGATATCGCACCAGCAGAGGAGTTGTGGTGCGCTGCGGTTGAGAATCAGCGTAGGAAGGAGTTACGCGTTGCCCAAGGCACGGCGATGCGATAAGGACTAGAGTTGTCACAAGTAAGAGGAGGTTGTGCGTCGCAGAGAGAGAGAGAGCGATCTCGCAGGCTAGAAGAGCTGCGAGACACCCAGGCTGCCACAGAACCTGGTCGAAGACACTTGAGTCTTTTGGCCAACCCATTAGAATCACTTCAGGTGAGACTTCAGGCCACTCTGCGGTCTGTCGCCGAAAGGGCCAGTGAGCTAGGGGTGTTTTTGGTTAACTACAGTAAACCCGGGTCTCCCCAGGCAAGCCAACAGAAGGACAGCGGGCCTGGAAGCAATGGCATGTAGCCCAAAATCCCTAATTTTCTAGTCATTAGAGAGAATTTGAGGTCAAAAATAGGCCTCCTAAGAGATGTACTACAAAAATATAAGATATATTAAAATATTATGAGTTAGGGGTTTTATGGGG
>LPNX010442006.1:148315-260768 GCA_001517045.1 Pseudotsuga menziesii
ACTTGGAGCTTGAAGCCACCGACATCGGACCAGCGCAACGGACTCCATCAACCTCTTCATTGGAGGTAACATCAATAAAAACCATTATTCATTTCTTTACTGTTTTTGCTTCATGTTATTTACTTTTTACTGCTTTAGCTTCAAGAACGTATTTAGATTAGCTTTTGTTTCAGTTTATCTTTATTTAATTCACATACAATCATTGAACTGCTACTAAGGATCCAGATTCCTTAGTAGGTGCTCATCAGCACAAGCTAGGGTGAAAACCCTAGCTACAGGGAGGGTGTTATAATATTAATCCACTCATTAGCACCTAATTACACTACATAGTCAATTTTATTGCTTTTTATGCTTTAATACAATATGTGGTGGACTAGGGGTGCTTAGTTGGACAAATGCCAAGTCATATTGAGGCTTTCACACCCACATGAGCATTCCATATCAGTCAAAAATAAACATGTGCATCTCCATCATTTCTAGTGCACTCTCGTTCATTGAATGTGGACATGCAAGTTGACTTGGAGCGCTAGAGTAGGATTTTGGCAAATTTTGGCTTGATTTGGTGCATTAAATGTTGCATTGAAACTCTAAACCACCCAAATTTCCATGCCCACATTGTCCAAGGTGTAATTATTGACCCACAACACATCAGCCATATCAACTCAACAATTCCTGGATGTTTGGGGTGATTTGGGACATGATTGTCCCACCTAGGGGGTTTGATGTCATTTTGGAAATTTTGACTTATATGCTCATAATTGGCTTCCATATCCTCACAAAACTCCTATGTTGTATTATATACCTGATAATAACAAGTTTCATGGTTATACAGTCTGAAATTATCTTGTTCCAGTTCACGTTGTGTGTGTAATTTGTCTTTCATTTGATGGTTTTTTGCCAGCTTTACACCAAATTTCATTTGTGAGCTTCATTAAAACTCCTGGATTCCCCTGTGGTTTGATTTTTTCAAACATTGCTACAGATATAGCTATTGAATATTGGAGTTTCATGATTGAAAACCCTAAAATACTAAAACTAGTGGTTTTTGTACATTCGTTATATCTAGAGATTGGAGGAGGATCAGAAGCCGAAAATTTCACAGACCAAAGATAAATTTTGGATGTAACATATGTAAATTTTTCAGCCTCATAATTTCTATATTCTGGGAGATATGATTCCTCCAACTCAGGGTTCCATCCTCTCCCAGGATTCATCCCTAAACATGACACCTAGGGAGAATCACTATATCTCGGGAAACGAAGGTCCAAATGCATTTTCACAAGACGTTACATATAGGGTAAATGTTTTAGAGCCTGAAGGTGAAATAATGACATGTGGAAGACCATACAAGTTCGCTATGCTGAATAGTTCTGAAATATGTTACCGTGGGAAAACTCGCATAATTCCCAGTTGGTGAATATATTTCTGCTCTAACATACGGTGTTGTAAAGAGGACATACGAGGAAACCTCAGTGCGAGGTTTTAGATATAGAGCATCAGTACTTCTAGAGATATCACAGAAGCAATATCAGACATTTATGCAGAAGAAATTGAAGAAAACTAGGGTATCAGATATTTTGCAGTTCTGATCACAATTTTGGGAAAATGAGTATACTGCTCAGACTTCTTTGAGGAGGTGCATCTTTCTATCCAATAAGATATTAAATATAACTTAGTTGAAAAATTAGCATTTCTCTTTCGAAACCTAGTTCCACCAGAAGCAGCATTTCAGAAAAGCTTTCAAGCAAGCATGAGATTGAAGCAATCTCATTGGTAAAGAAGAAGTTGTAGATCCAAAAGGAGATGAAGACAAAGAAAACAAAGATAAGTATTTCAATTGTATTTCCTATATATGGTGTGTATTATGCATGATAGAATTTTTTCATTAATGACAATATACTACTGATATGCATGTAATGGGTAAGTATCCTGTTGGTGCAAATATTAAACAATTTTATAATAGATATCCAATGATTTAATTGTCAACCCAGAGAGAGTGTAAACTTGTGAGGTACATACAATATATATGCAGGGGCAGAGTGCCGCTGAACTTAATCTATAACATAAATTAAATCTAAGTTATTAAAACAGAAAATTGCATAAATTAACTTGTATGGAAATAAATTTAATTGCATAAAACATGAAATTGCATAAAATAAACTGGTATAAAGCAAATCAACATTAACTTGTGATCTCACGATAAATCTAAATTAATAATTCATGAGCAAAACATAACTGAAAATATCTGTGAACAACACATAAGAAAGAAACTACTGAAAATCTATATTAACAGAAGATAATCATAGTATGTGCATCAAAGCATCATCTTCATTACATAACCATCAAAATCTATTCTATGACTAACTCTGAACTATTCTCTACTTCCAAACCACTAGAGAGATCTCTAACCAAAATGATGAGAGAGCTCTGCTAGTTATACATGAATTCAAGATAACCGATCATAATTACATATCCACTATTCTTTCAACTTATCCCTCAAAATCCTCAACAAATCTACAACTCATCCCTCAAAATTCTCCAACAAATATTGGATGAGATATTCTCTCCACATCTCCATGATCTTCTCCTTGAAGTTAGCTCACATCTAGAAGATGAAATTCGAATATGGGGCTAGGTGGTTACTTTTGAGCTTGTTAAAGTCTTCAAATACACCTGTAAGAATCACCAAACTCACCCAACTTTAAAGTATAATGAAAATATATTAATTTTCTCAATAATTAACCACAAATTCACTCAAAATACTCAAAAATAAATGAGTTGGAAAATAACAAGGTAACCCATACTTATTCATGAAAATGGTGGATATTAATTGCTTTATGGAAGGATAAGATAGGAATAATGTGATAAATGGTATGTGAAAGGTGAATAAAATGTGGTCTTTTTTTGGCTCAACATATCCCATGGTGTTATACAACTCTCCATTGCTACTTATTTAGAATGAAACCTCTTTGCTAACATATTGGATTAAGTGCAAAATCCCCATGATGTCATGGTAGAGATGGAAGGAATATAGAAAGTTTCCATGAGATATGGATGAATGTTGTATTGGATAAATAGTTGCATGATGCATAAGAATTTTTCCTTATGCATATGTCGTATGAAATGGTTCTAACCATGCAACTGGGGCATTTGAATCGTAGGAAATGTCATGTACAACCGCCTACAAGAAAATGAGGATGAGACTTGTTCCGAAGAACAAGTGATGAAAATTCAATATTCACTCCAATAAACATGAACCTGAAGCTCTGAGGATCAGGGACACCGTGACAGAAGAAAAATATTTAGAGAGCGGTAGATACACCTTGAGAGATGAATACCATCTTGGGCATAAGAGATATTCCAAGATGAACAAAAGTATGACAGAACTTCCAAACCAAAGTAAGAGCACTCAGACACACTCTAGTTGTGTGACACAGTTGGGTGACATCATTGATGCAAACCATTCCATTTATGGAAGAATATATTATCAAAGAATAACAGTTGACCATGGGGAATGATGTATATGATATGGTTCCAAGACCTGAAGGGAAGTCCGTAGTGTCTTCCATATGGATCTACAAGAAAAAGTATACAAATCAAGTTTCATGGTTTGTCTCATAAAGAATAGACTATGGCATGACATACTCTATTGACAAGAGACACTTCTCCAGTGAAGTACAAATATATTTCAAACAACCTCTGTAGAAAAGGTTGTGTATGAGCTCAGAAGGAACCCATAGATAAGCACATCCAGGAGGTTGACAGATCACCTAGAGTGATGAACATCTTAACCTTTGATACAAGGTTAAAGATGTAAACCTATAGAAGACAACAAGCTCGCAGAAGGGTGGAAGATGAACTTTTCAACAAAGTTCAAGATGAAGGGATCTTGGTATATAGTAACCTGATATGGATACATAGTATCATAGGATGCTACCTATCACTCCAATACAGAATGTTTCAATACATAGAGTACATAATGAAAAGGGAGTATGATGCTCCAATTCAGGAGGAGTGACTACATAATATCTTTGATTTCGACATGATACAATAGGATGGACAACTTTCAAATGGACCAAGACTTTACCAAGAGTAAATTGGGTTCCAACCTTCAAGGTTGAATGTGAAAGACTGAGATATCTCAATGACCTGACAGAATGAAATCATGATGGAAGAATACCAAAATGATGTTTGGGATATAGTACCCAAACCAAAAACCAAGAGTTTGGTATCTTCCAAGTGGATCTACACAATAAAACATGTTGTTGATGGAAGGAAAGATTTGTGGTTAAAGGATTTTGTTAGAGAGAGGGAATTGATTATGAAGAGACACTTTCTCTAGGAAGCAAGGTACACTTCCATCGAAACTATCATGGCACTTGCTTCCATGATGAAGTGGGATATACACCATATGGATGTAAAGACAATCCTTCCTTAATGGTGTGATTGAGGAAGAGGTTTACATCGAATAGCCATAAGGATTTGAAGTTGAAAATAGAGTGACTCATGTATGTAAGTTGAAAAATACTCTGAATGGACTGAAGCAAGCTCCTAGATATTGGTATGGAAGAATAGATAGCTTCTTGGAAAGCATGGTATCTACCACGAGTAAAGTTGATCCTAACCTTTACCTTAAGGTTATGAATGATGAACCTGTCATACTATTGTTGTATCAGGATGATCTATTTCTGATGGGAAATGAGAAACAAATCACAGAAAGCAAGAAGAAGCTAGTTGAAGAATTCAATATGAAATATCTTGGATTGATGCATTATTGCCTAGGGATGGAAATGTGTCTGAGCTCAGAAGGAATATTTTCAAACCAGGGAAAGTATGCTATGGAAATCTGAAGAAATACTTGATATGTTGGATTGTAAATCCATGGCCACACCCATGGATACCAACATGAATCTGTTGTCTAATGAGACATCAGAGTTAGTGGATATGACTCAGTATAGACATATTATTGATTCGTTGATGTATCTGATGAACACAAGGTCAGATATATACTTTGTTGTGAACACCGTGATTTAGTATCTAGGTAACCCTAGATGTGTTCACCTAATAGCTACAAAGCATGATGAGAATAGACTTGGTACTTTACTATGGTAGAGATCATGACTACAGATTATATGGATATATGGATTCAGCTTGGGAAGGAAGTGCTGCAGACAGGAAGAACACCTCAGATGGATGTTATGGTCTAGGATCCGCCATGATCTCATGGTTTAGTCCAATGTTTCTCTCAGTATAGCTGAAGGAGAGTACATTGCAACTTTATCTACTGTTTGGGAAGCCATTTGGATTCAGAAAGATGATGTCAGGACTATTTGACATGGATTTGGAACCACAATGATTCTTTGTGACAACCAGAGTTGCATAAAGATGACGAAGAATCCTGCTAAATATTGTACCGAAGGGAGACATAAAACTCCAGTATGTGAGTACCGATGAGCAAGTTGTTAATGTGGTGACCAAGATTTCCTGACAAGATTGGTGTAGTGTGAAAATAATTTCCTCGCAAGGAGGAACAATTATTTTGATACTGAAGAATTTCCTCTCAAGGAGGAACAATGATGTTGATACTAGAGACTTTCCTCGCAAGGAGTAATAGTGATGTTGATACTAAATAATTTCCTCGCAAGGAGGAAAAGTGATGATGATATAGATCCTTCCTCACATGGAGGAACGATGAATATATGGACCCTTCTCGGAAAGGAGAAATAGGTCGAAGATATTTACTTTCTTCAAAAAGTAAGAAAAAGTCAAATATATGGACTTTATTCAGAAAGGAAGAACAAGTCAAAGATATGGACTTTATTTAGAAAAGGAATAATGAGTCAAAGATATGGAATTTCTTCAAAAAGGAAGAACAAGTCGAATATGTGTACTTTCTTCAGAAAGTAGGAACAAGTCAAAGATATGCACTATCCTCAAAAATGAAGAATGGGTTGAGACTATGTACCCTCCTGAGACAAAGGGGGACCATGTTGATAATATGGATCCTCCCAGAAAATGGGGAGTGATGATGAGGCTTGCATCAATGATGGGATGATAGTGATGCTCCAGCATGGAAGAGACCAAGTGCACCTGAATATGCTAACAAGGTCTGACATTTATTTGTGGATGATAGTATCCTCTCTTGAGGATGGTGAGTATAACACTTAGTTCATGAGAGTGGTCCCTACTACGTAAGGATGGACCTATAGATATTACTCTCGCATGAAGAGTACCCACATTCACCTGTGGACTATAGTGTCCTCTCTTGAGGATAGGAGGTATAACACTATGTTCATGAGAGTGGTCCTTACTAGCTAAGGATGTCCTTGCAGATGTTACTCTCGTATGGAGAGTACCCACGTTCAGTTGTGGATACCATAGAATTACACTCGCTCAGGATTTCTCCTAAATTTCATGGTATGGATGCTCTAGGATGAGTCCTCATGGATGGTAGGACTGAAATTTTGTATGTAGTCAAGATCAGCTATGTAGACAATACTCTTGTGTGGAGAGTATGCCTACATTCATCTTTAGATACCATAGAATAACACTCGCTTGGAAGTGGTCCTAACCTGTGTGGTATGGACGCTCTATGATGAGTCCTCATGGAATATGTAGTATAAGTACACTCACTTGGGAATGGTCCTAACCTGTGTGGTATGGATGTTCTAATTTGGGCCTGCATTTTGAATGCAGTCAAGATATTCTCTACAAACAATACTCTCACATGGTATAATATACCTACATGTGAGTGTAGATACCATAGTATAACACTCACTTGTGAGTCATCCTAACTTGTGTGGTATGGATGGTCTACGATGAGTCCTCATGGCCGATAGGGACGACACTGTAAGAAGTCAAGATCTACATTTAGTTGCAGACAATTAAGCTGATCAATTTCATGGATCATGCTAATGGAGGATTGCATCATCCTTGGACTTATGTCCTAAAGTTATTGGGATTGATCATCCCACAAATAGATCATGTGTACTGCAGGTAGAGTGGAGGTGAAGGATCAATAAGATCAAAGTAAAATAGTGAAGGGCTAACTAGATCGAATTGTGGCTGCAAAGGATCAAGAAGGATCGAAGTGTTGTCGCAAAGGATCAAAAGGATAGAAGTGATGCTGAAAAAGGATCGAAAGGATCGAAGTGATGCTACAAGGGATCGACAAGATCTGAAGGCTGCTACAAAAGATCAAAGTGTTGCTGCAAAGGATCGAGAAGATCAAAGTGCTACTACAAAGGATCAAGAAGATTGAAGTACTGCTGCAAAGGATCAAGAATATCGAAGTGATTCCACAAAGGATCGAGAAGATCGAAGTGCTACTTCAAAGAATCAAGAAGATCGAATTTTCGCTTCAAAGGATCGAGAAGATCGAAGTGCTGCTACAAAGGATCGAAATATTGAAGTGTTGTTGCAAAGGATCAAAAGATGGAAGTACTACTGTGAAAGATTAGAATATCGAAGTGCTTCTACAAAGGATCAAAAGATCAAAGCGTTGCTGCAAAAGGATAAAGTGATCATGTGATGTAGAGTAACCGTTCCAAGTTACTGATTGTGGAAAAATTTATGTGCCATATAGATGTATTACCTCGATGTATTGTCATAACTATCTCTCTATTCTCCTATAGTCTATGATGATGTTGTTAGTAGAATAACCTTCTCGTTAAAGGGGAGTGTTGAAATATTGTAACTTCAAAGGATATTCCAAATGTATTTTACTGATGTAAGCCAAGGGAGATGTTATTATTCCTCCGATAGGGTGTTAATATTGTATTTGGTCATTATAGAGTCATGAGGTACAAACTCCACTTGTGTCAGGTCTTTATTACCCTAATAAATAATATAAATTATTTTTTTTGAGTATTCCTAGCTGAGGTCGACCCAAACAGTTTATTGAGGCCGACTTGTCTAGTGAAAAAATCAAGTTGACACGTGTATAAATAGAGTATCTGTGGTTCTTATTTTAACATAGAATCACTCACTTGTGCAATGCATTGGAGAGAGAGAGAGAGAGATGGAACAGAAGGAGGAGAAAACTAGTTTTTCAGTTTGTCTTTTATACATCTTATACAAAAGAATATTTTGTTGGGCTTTCTTCCCCACGAGGGTTTCCAAGGATAAATATTTGTGTTCTTTTTGTGATTGTTCTTTTTTATCTTTCAGTGATCTTTTTGCTTATGGTTATACTGTTATGATGCTAAATGTTATAAAATTTGATATAAGCAATGGATGGAGTAACCCAGTACTTGAGATATTCTTTGCTTTATTTATCTGACAAGTGTCACACTCTGCAACATACTTGTAAATGTCGGCACTCATACCCTTCCATAAGAAAGATTTCTTTGCATTATAGTAGGTTTTATAAAATCCTACATGGCCCGTGGTTGGGTAGTCATGTGATTCTTTACAAACCTTTGTATTAAAACTTTACACCCTTTCGGATAATAGTTAATGAATTTACTTAATATTTTATTTAATATTTGTTACATTAATCTTTTGATTCACATCATACTTGTGCCCATAATCAACTGTACCCTTCAGGTACCTCAGAATATGCTTTGCAACAATCAGTTGAACATGTATTGGATCCATCAGGAACTAGCTCAATGTGTTCACAGCAAAGAAAATATCTAGTCTCATATTCGTCAAGTACATCAAGGATCCAATCATCTGATGATACATCATGGCATCAACTGAATCTAATGAATCATCACTCAATATATTCAAGTTTGATGCCATAGGTGTGGCCATGGACTTCCAGTCCATCATCTCAAACATCTTCAAGATCTCTACTCCATAATTACCTTGTCCAAGGAAGATTCCATCCACACTCTGGCACACCTCCATGCCTAGAAAGTAGTGCACCATACCTAGGTCCTTCATCTCGAACTCAGAAGAAAGATTCCTCTTTGTGTCAGCAATCAACCCATCCTCACCTGTCACAAATAGGTTATCTACATACAATAGAAGTATCACTAGGTTCCCTTCCTCAATCTTGTAGTAAATGTTGGAATCTTATTTACTCTTGGTAAATCCCAAACTAGTCAGGAAGTTGTCAATCCTATCATACCACGTCGAACCTATGGATATTCTGTAGTCAATCCCTCTGAAGCAGAGCATCATTATCCCTCTTCCTTTCATACTCTATGTATTGAAACATTATGTACTAGAGTGACAAGTAGCTTCCTCTTTTACTAATATTCTATGTATCCATCTAGGCTCACGGGATACCAAGATCCTCCATCTTGAAATTTGTTGAAAAGTTATTCTCACACCCATCTATGATCTTGTCATCCTCTATAGGATTTTATCTTCAATCTTGTAGAAAAGTTTAAGATATGCATCACTCTAGGTGATCTTCAAGCTCCTTATGTTACTGTATGTTCTATCCCATGTGTCCCTTCTGAGCTCATACAAGGCCTTATTTAATTTTCACACATGAGTCTTCCTGTCATGTGTCTCAACTCCTAGTGGCTGCTCTATGTATACTTCCTCCTTTAATACATCATTCAAAAATGTTATCTTAATCCTACCGTTTCCCATACTGTAAGTCAAAGAGTTATCTCCCAAAACTATTGGTGGACCTTTCGACATGTCAAGAGAGGAAAATATATCCCTTGTCGAAACCATATGTTTGGAAGCTCCATAATCAATGATGAAGCTAGCTGAACTTGAGGTGCCAGCAACCAAGGCATGCACTCTCTCCTTGTCTTCTGAATTTGATCCTCCTTCCCTCTTCTTTGAGAAATCATGAAGGGAGATGTTTTTCTTCTCTAGGAGTTGGGTCAACATGTCAATTTTATTTTTCATACAAAAGATCTTAGGATGATATCCCTTACTGTAGTATGCGCACTTTCTCATTTCTCCTTTATTCTTCTTCTTCTGGGGGTTATTCTTGGAGACTGAGGACTCCTCTTGAGACTTTGAATTTTCTCACTTTTTCTTAGGTGTATTTTTAGATTTTTTCTTTCTTTTTGCACCCACCTTCAAATATATAGCAACCAAAGCTTGGTCTTTGGAAGGTTTGATGGTTCCCATCATCACCAATTTATCTTGCTCCTGAGTGAGGGATTCCATGAACTCAACAAGCTTAGGAATATTCCAGGTTCGAGCTGTGAATTTAGTGGCATAGAAGGTCAAAAAAAACACTGAATAGTCAGGACCAACCTTTCAAAGAATGGTCAAAACTGGTTGCTCCTCCTTATTTTCAAACCCACACTGTTTTAACTGCAAAACAATGGCCTTAAACTTGGTAAAATAGAGTTGCAATGATTCGAAGCTACTGGGAATCAAGGAGATCAATTCATTCTAAATTTGATGTCCTCTCATCTCATCTGTATTTCCAAAAATATTTTCAATATTCTCCTACTCCTCATTAGGATATTTCAATGAATCAAGATGAAACAGGAAGTCTCTTGAAATACTCAGACACAAAATACCATAGGCCTCATCCCTTTTGTTGTGCCATTTGATTTTCTCTACGGCTGCATTGGGCTCTGTGGTAGTAGCCATGGTAACCCTGTAGAGACCTTTCTCTCTCAAAAATATCTGCATCTTATCTTTCCATTCAAATAAATTGAATGGAGTCAAGATGATCCTTTGAGATTGGTCCATATCTCAGCTCCTATGCCCTTCAGTCAACAAAATGCGCTCCCAGTCAGTGATGTCAAACCTGTGATAACAATTTGGAAGGATATAAATTGATATACAAGGATTTGATACCATGTGGAAATTGAACCCAAGTGATAGATCACTTACACTCACTAAATTGCTAATCAAACATGCAAAATTCACACAAAAGAAGACTGAAATTGGAGCATAAATTAATCTTGTATTGAATAAGTGTACATAATACAACCATATGATGTAATAGGCTACTAAAATATATAATTACATGAGATATTCGAAAGAACTAGGTTTCTATTCGAATTGGTCAAAAAAACAAGCTTACTAAATCAAGTCAAATCCCCCATAGGTCCAAAAAGGACTTTTCAAATCTGTGAAGATCCTCACAAATTGGCTAAATCAAGTGGGAAAGATAATAATTTGTGGAAAGAGAACTCAGTCATGCCGTTTTTTGGAAAAAATGAAGGAGGATGATGTGGGCAGAAAACAAGGCAATTTCCCCTAGACTAGATTTTCCTTTATGCCTTAAAAATGCTGTAAAGCAAGGTAGCTTTCAGAAAAAGCAGATATGTGCTTTTAGGAACCAGGAATAAAATCAGACTTGCTAAATGTGTTTCTGGGATGATTGCAAAGCGCTCCATGACCCATTTTAGCAATTATTTACTTCTAGGAACATGTGGAAGTCAACTAACATAGAGAGGGAATCTAGGAATCTAGTAATAAGACAAAAATGATTTAATTAATGTCAAATATGGGTAACTATGGGTTGATTATTCTAACAGCTCTATCTTTCGCAATGGTGTCTTTGACCCGAGAAGCTTCAAGTTCCTATTTTTAATTATCATTACCTTTATTTGTTCTTTGGAATGATCTACAAGTCAATTTTAGTTGCATGACTAGAACCATATCATAATTTCTGAAACATATTGATAATGACAAATATATGTCACATAGCCATGTGACTATTTTAGCTAGTGCTACAACATTCATCCATATCATGTATACATACAATAATTTCTAGATGCATTCTACCCTAATGTTATTAAGAGTGTGTAACACTCCTAATATTACAGAAAATAGGTTTCAATCTAGATAAGTAGTAATGGAATGTTGTACACCATCATTGACTTCTTACCCATCATGTGCAATTTAGTAGTATAAATGCAAAGATAATCAAACATCAACTGAATATAAACAAATGTATAACCAAACAATATCATGAAATGAAAATTGAATACCTATCTTTCTTTATTTTGTGGGTAGACTCTGTCTTGAGCCTTCAGCTTCTTCTTCAATCATAACAACATCATTTCTTATCCAAATGATAAGATGGATAATAGGTTCTTCAAGAATTGATTCCTTCACATTCCTCATCGCTTGAGGGATCTTCTTTAAATCATGAGAGATTGATCTTCAGTTTATCCCGTCTTCTCTTCTCTTATTATCAGTCGAAATTATTCTTGTGTGCACTCTTCCCACATTATGCTAAAGGTAATCAATTCCTTCTGGAACACATTCATTTAATGAATGAATCCCATGATATTGGGATTCCATTCAAGGTGGTTATAATAATCTCTTATTCTTATTCGGTTGTTTCATCATAGAATCAAACACTTCCTTTTGGTTTCTTCAAGGATGAAACATGAGGGATTAGATGATATTTAATAAAATGTGCAATGATCCTCTTAACTCTAGCCTTATCCTCATCTACCTCTGGCTCTTAGAACTTCCTTACTAAAATACTGATCCAAGTCAATTCTTCAAGGATCACGGAGGTCCTATAATTCCATACTTGGAATTTGTCAGCTTCACTGAGTTTGTCATCAAGCTGGGTGTGATTAGTCATTTTTAAATGAGAACCACAAATGTAAATAGAAAAAATTTAGATCTTACTGATTTGAGGTGTCCGTCCTGGTTCCAGAGGTGGTTGATCTAGGGTTTGTTAGAGAAACCCTAATTTTCAAAACTTGGAATTTCAAAATTTTGATTGGATACAAATATTGGCCTCCTCAAGGTGAGTTGTCCAATGTACTCCTTTTCTAAAAATAGTGGAGGGAAGCTCCCAAAACAAGAGGCCCTAGTTTTCCAATTTCTTCTCCATAAATGATTGATATTGATTTTGGTGTATATTCAAAGTTTCGACTCCTTAAATTCTGAAACTTCTCAAAGACATAGCCTGATATGTCCTCTTTACAAACCCATAGTTTAGAGAAGAAGTGGATTCTCCAAGTGGGACTTATGGTGAATTTCCCAAGGTCAGTGTTTTGGGGACTGTTCAACATAGAGAACTTGTATGGATTTCCACATGTCACTGTACCACATTTTGGGTTTGTTATCAACCCAAATGGCACTTCTTCATTTGAGTGCTGACATTCTTGATGTTTGTATACAAAAGGAAATATTAGGATTGAAGTTTGCTAAAACATTATAGATGGACATGACTTGGGATGCATTTACCCTTAAACCAGCTTGCTATATAATTTTTCTAAATGTTGAGTTGCGTACGCGACTATGTCCATTGCAACTCATGTACTGTACATGACTATTTGCATTGCAACCCATGTAAATCAGCATACGCAGGTTTCCTTTGAGCAACTCACGTGTCATATGCGGGTTTCCTGTATCAATAGTCACGTACACCTTAGTTTGACCTTAAAAAATATAAAACGCGATTAATTGAGATTAGTTGGGCCTTAATCCTTAACTATCCCAATTGTTTCAACCACCTCAACCTTCGAAATCATTCTATTTCCCAAAGTATAAATAGAGGCCTTGGGGAGGGTATTGATCAATCATTATTGGAGAGCAAAGTTATGCTGGTGGTATATCTTCAGAAGTCTTGGAGCAGCAGAACTCAGAGTCCTTTGGTTCCAGAGGAGTCCTTGTCTCAGAAGCTGGGTTGTACTCTTATCTCATTCACTGATTGTTAATAAAGAGAATTCTTCTTCGAACATTGTGTTGAGTCTATTTCGTGTACTGTGGTTAATGAATGTATTTGATTATATATTTGATATATTGTTTATCTAACCTCTTATATATACATGCATGAGATATTACTTGGATAATTTTCTCTTTACAGGTGAAAGAGGTGCATCCCTGGAAGCTTTGGAGAGAAGAGGAGTGGGAGAAGATCAAGCTTGGATCAACCGTCGGTAATCAGGTAAGTCAAGACTTTCTTCCTATTCCTTTTCCACTCTCTAGTAAAGCTGATTTTTTGCAAGGTTAGTATTAAGTTGGTAATGCCAGAACCTAGGTTAAAAGGCTGCTTAATCCTAAACAATAGAACTAGTGACTCCATTGGGGAGTCCAGCCTACTATGGAATAGTCCTGTAGATACTTGCCCAGTCTTTGCTCTGAGTCAGTGTATGGTTTTCTATCTTGGATTTCATTTGTAGTAGTGTTTAGAGACCTATATTATTTTTTATTTTTGAGAAAATTTTTGTTGTGTATGCAGGTTGCTGTGCTACACAGTCGCATACAACAACTTGTGTATGCAGGTTGCTATATTGGACAGTCGCGTACAATACGCGGGTTGATCTATTAGACAGTCGCGTACATATTTTAGCAGAAATTTTTTTATTTTTGGGTAGGTTTGCTTGTCTCTATCTTATTTGGATTTTGCTCTGCTTTGGGGTCTTCTATTGTTGGCATCTTTTTTTAGGTCTAAAAGTATTGTACACCATACTTTGTGCTTTTCAGTAAGCTTTTGAGTTTTTGTTGTTTGAGTCTTCTTTCACTTAGCAATTTGAAGTGGATTATCCTGTTTGGGTGATAGGTTTAGTGTTGTGTATCTGAATCAGTGATCGGGATTTTAAATACCTTGTACATTGTACTACTTTCAAGTAGTTTCAGTTTGTCACTTTCCCTTTAGTGATTTCAGTGGATTTTATTCATTGTTTCTTCCCAAGCTAGGTGTTTTCCAAGTCTCCTCCTTAGGTGGTTTAATTTGGTTCTTATAAGTATGCTATACTTCATATTGCTTGCTTTATGGTCTGATTATTCAAGCATACTCAAGAAATTTTGCATTTAGGTGCATAGTTATCTTTGAAGAGATTGAAAAGTGAAGAAAAAACATTGGAAACATTTTCATTTTAATTGCATATTGTAGTTTTATTTTTAGTATTTTCGAATCAAATTTCAAAAATTATAAAAATAAGTCTTGGTCTTCTCATACTTAGTTGTAATTTCATTAGTTCATATTTGCAAAAAGAAAAGAAGCTTGATTGAAGTAGTTGTAATTTGTTTTGGAATTCCTTTTATACACCTTTTTACTTTTCTTATCAAGTCTATAATATCATAGTCACTCACGCCACTTACCCTCTGACTAAGAACAACCCTTAAAATGAATGCTATAATTTAAAATTTATTAGTAAATTTTGTTTTATAGGGTCATACACCTACTATATTAGGCTAGACTTGTGGGATAGGAAGTGTAAACTCTCCACAAGTACTTAAATTCAGAGGTAGTTGGCCAATCAATAGGTAAATCCTTCTCTATGTTGATATTATCTGGGAAGCTCCTCTCAAACAGGTGTTGAACACGAGGCCGCGTGGAGGCTTGCACTGAGGAGATAACCCTCTGGTTCCTTGTCAAAATGTAAACCAAGGTTTTTGCGCATCTGGGGATTCTGTCATATACAGATTTTTGGGCTTTGCTACCCTACCCATGCGTATGAATCAGGCTTGCAACTGTCCCCCCAGACTATTGATATAGTTAAGGTATCCTTTAGTCTCTTTGACATCTAGGGTTTATACACGAGTAAACCGAAAGGCTATTTTTGGTTCACCTTGGATGGGCTTGGAAGGTAACCCTTGTTGAAATTGTAGGAGGGCGATGGGTGATTCCTCCACTTGTTCCTAAGAACCTCTTCAAGGACACCAAGAAACTATCTCTCAGCTTTCTTCAGGAAAGCATATCTTATACCCCTTGTGATTGTTGAGACTTTAGGAAATTTTGTAGTGATTGCTCTATGGTTTGTCTATGTTTAGCCAACCTTAGGGTGTGAAGAGTCAAATTTAAAATCATGGAGGACCAATCTGTCAGAAGGTCATGAAGGTTACAAAACCTTCCTCCGCTTATTACATTGGAACCCCCACCTCCCCCTCAAAGGCGGAGATTAAACAAGAACAGTTCTTTCGAACCAATAGGAGTTGGTGAAGTTTCGGGTGAACCAGAACTTAGGGAAAACCATTTTGATTTGACTACAGTTGAGATAGAAGACTTATAGGATGATGAGTTTGCAAGGAACTTTAATTCACCTCTAACTAAATTAAACGATCATGTGATCATTCAGGTTCGTCCTTTCATTTCAATCGTGATTGGTGTCCCTCTGGGCAGACTAATGTCTACTGCAGGAGAAATTTCTTCTACTTCCACCTCAGCTGCTCTACCTGAAGGGGTGCCACCTCCACCGATAGGTGCCCCTAGAACAAGGATACCTTCTACACCTTTAACTTCAGCTAGCCAGGTAGTTTAACCACCGGCTACCACAAATTTAGCAGGTACTTCTGGTGGTATGGTCACTGGGATTCCCAGTGTACCTTCAGTTCCTACTTCCTTCACACACACTACTCAAAGTGGTCCTATAGGATCCTCGACATTTGTCTAGGGTTTTCCTTGGAATGGGGGGCACATTCCCCCATCCACTCCATATGTAGGTCCAACACCCGCATATGTAGGGGTGCAGTTCGGAAACTCTAATCCTTATGGTCAATCTTTTCAAACTTTGGTTTCATCTCCATTCATGAGCTCTCCTCTCTCACTTTTCAGCAGGGGGATACCTGAACTTATGTGCCAAACCCCAGCTTCGAATAGGGTAGCTAGAACCTCATACACTACACTACACATAAAATATCCGCTGGCCTATGGATGGAATCCTTTCCAAAGCAGCCCAACCACTTCGCAACCAGTAGCAGGAGGAAACTCCGCCTTCACATATGGGAACATGGGGGCAAGTCTTTCCAATCCCCAAGCCGGTACTTTTAATGCTCTTGTTAGACCCAAGATCCATTTCCTGGCAATGTTAAACTTGCCATATTTTTTGAAACTAATCAATGAATCGGTGAGACATAACTCCTCCTAGACACCCGTAACCCACAAACAATGCTGACGGGGAGGGAAAAAAAAAAGGTGAAATTCCCATGTAAGTTGTGCCATGAAGATCACCTGACCCATCAATTTCTCCTTATGGAACAAGCTCAGAATTTGTTAAAAGGACAACAACTAGCTGTCCTGAAGGATCCTTTTCCCTAAGGACAGAATTATGCTTCAGTTTCAAATGCAGTAGGGGGCACCCCAAATGCTCCTGACCCTAATTATATCAACATGGTTCAATCCCAGACTTTACTCCAGACTAGGAATAGGAACTATGTTATACCAAAATCCTGTCACCATCATGTGATAAGACCTTTGACATACCTACTTGCCCTGAATCCCAGCTTCTAGAGTGAAGACTAAATGGTTTTCTATCAGTCTATCATACAAATTCCCAGCACTGCATATACCCCTTTGTCCAGGAGTGGTACCCTTGCTCGTACCGCCTTTCATTGGTTGTCCACAAGTGGTGCCACTTCCCATTGCCCTTGGTCCATAGGTGGTTATTACCAGAACTGCTCTATCATAGAAGGAGAAGCACGGTACCCTAGGTAAAAAGGGAAAAAGAGAAGCTTCTCGAGGCTTCTAGATGATAAGCCTTGAGATATCCCTTATCCCTATTACTGTGGGTTGGTTGAGCTTGAGATCCCTCATCCTAGGATCTTAGAGGCCACCTCACCCACTAGTTTCTCAACCATCTCTATCCATTAAAGCCCTATAAATATGAGCTCATAGCCATGGTTGAGGGGGGGACATTGAAGGTATTGTTATGTTTTTGGACTGATTCTTGGCCCAAGATCATTTGGAGAGACCATAGAGAGCTAGATTCGGAGCTTTTGGGGATGAAGAGCTGGTTTCATGGAGATGCATGTCAACACTAAGGCTTGGTTGTAAACTTATTCATATTTCTAATGCAAGTTAATTTTTTGTCCCATATATGTTGTTGATGTTCCATTTTAGATATATATTGCTAGATTCATTAGTCACTAGCATAGATTAGTAGATCATATTCTGGTTGCTTTGATCTGTTTCATGTTGAACTCTTTTACAGTTACACAAGTGAACTATCAAAGCCTTGTATTCCAGATATCTACAGCATCTAGGGAGAGTTATCAACCTCTATGATCTATTTGTTCTGGATCTAAACCATTTAGACCAGCGGAACACCTTGCTATCCACAGGAGGTGAAATATTTCGATCAACAAATCTGGCGACTCCATTGGGGAGCAGTTGTATTTAGTTGTTCTAATCGCCCTCAGTCTGTAAATCTTTTTCGAATCCAAGCTCCGTTTCCTTCAACTCTTTACAGTCAGATCTACTTTCTGATTTGTATTATTTGGGTTTGAAATTTCTAGATCTGTTCAGATCTGAGTCATTTCAGTTTTTTATGCTCTGTTACCACTTTCAATTCGACAGTATTTACCTTGATCTAGTCTTTTTTGATCTAATCCATCATTCTCTTTCTTGTTTTGGCCATCTGCAAGGAACTGTGGCAATGCTTTGTACAAGGAGAGATGCCACCGCCTAAACACAGTGGGAAGCAAGTGGTGCCATCGCCTGTATCTGGTTAGCGAGGAGTGGTGCTGCTTTGGAAATACTCTTACAACACCTACGAAGCAAGGTACCAGGTAGGCATTAGTCCAAAACTATTTTTCCTCTTTCTTCTTTGTAAAAATTTGGAATTTTCATTGCTTTCAGTTCTGTTATCAAGCTTGTGTTATTGAATCTGATATGTGTGGCTTGTTGCTTTGATGGTTTAAGATTGATTTTGAGTGGAATTTCAAAAATTTGTTTAGTCTTTTTTATTGTTCATCCGCTTCTTGCTTGGTGGTTCTGCTTAAAGAATGATTTCTTGTTTTCTAAAAGTTAGGGTGTTTATTGAACTCTCTTTTCGTTGCATATACTGAAAGAAGAACACTAGATTAGCTTCTAGATTTCATTTCTTGCTTGCATAGTAAACTTCTTTTTCTTCCCTTCAAAAAAGAAAAGTTTTTCTTGAGATTAGGAAATCATATTTGAGCGTTTGATTTGGGTTTTCTGATTGGCTTCATAAGCTTTCACGACCTTTATGATATTTCGTCTCCTATGCATATAGGACTATCTCGATCAAAATATTAAAAAAAATGGTACTTTTAAGTTAGATTTGCTTATGTTTTTAAGAAATTTGAAAAGTTAGAGTGCATTGGCATATAGGTGTGCTTGGTGTTGTTCTTTTAGGAAAAGAGATTCTCGCCCTTCCCATTTTCTTTTGAAGAGAAGAATTTGGTTTGTAAAAGTGTTTTCTTGTCTTTGATTTGGTGTTCATGATTGTTGATTGGAATGATTTGTTGTTTTTAAACAAAAAGAAAAAACACTCTCTTTCCTCCTATAAGTAGGCATATTGAACGGTAAAGTGAACATTTGCACAAGCATATTGCATGGTTTTACTTTTCTGTCAGAACATCATGCATTCACCTAACCGTACAAGTTAAAATTAACGGTAGTTGTAGGTTAAAATTTAAGTAGTAACTTGAGTGATAGGTTAGAGACGTGTTCGAGCGTCGTAAAACATAGGAGTTGTCATTATTTGTTAGCATTACATTCTGGGACTCGCGTGGTTCTTCCACGTACTGTCAGTATATCGAACAGCCTTTCACGTACCCTTGAGGTATATAGAAAGGTACTTCACGTACTCGATTGTATATTGGAAGGCCCCTTGTGTACGGTTATGCATTAGACAACACTACTACCGATTCGAGCTCCCACGTACCTTGAGTATATAGGGAGACCCCACTAGGGTACCTTATCTATCTTAGAAAATCCCTTTGGCCATCTTGTTTGGAGCCATACACCGAAAACAGAATTCGGGAAGATTACTACGCACGTACCCTCGAGGCATATCGCGAGTGGCACCTGCTTAACAATCCTAGTGAGAGACCTGACTTTTGAACTCCTCCTGTCATTTTAAGTTTGCTTGTTTTGACCTATAGTTTAAGTAGGGAAGTATTTTGGTGTGTTTTTTCTAGATTTTCAAACCCTAGGTTAGATAGGAACTATACACACTAGCTGAGTTAAGACAGTCCAGGAGAGTACGGGGCTTGCCACCCAATTTTACTTCTGTTTCAGAAGAAAATCCAATGCATGCTATCGACCAAGGACCTGCTACCACCTCCCAAGTGGGAGATAATGTGGTGGTGGAAAGTGGAGTACCATATTCTTCACACTTGCCCCCCTTGGTCCAACAGCCTTCCTGAGAGGATTCATCATTCCATCCTCCCGCGGAAGGTCATGTTGACGATACCCATCCAGATTTTGGTCCTAATGCTCCTTTTCGGGAGACACCCATTAGACAGACCATTACCTCATTTGGCACCCGTGTAAGTTCTCCTGAAAGTGAAGAAGAATGCAGGGAATACCGTGCTACTATCCTCCATGCACAGGAGGTAGAAAAGTAGATTGACAACCTATTAGGCTCTTCACCAGTTCATTCCACATTCCTTCCTATGGGATATCATTCACTAGCTAATTCTATGAGACCCATTGAACCGATTATAGATCGTCCATTAACAACCCACAGCCCAGGTCAAATTTCCACCCCTCTCACCTCTTATGTTATGTCTGTTCCAAATCCTCCCAGATATTTTGCATCTGGGGCCCAACCTTCAATTCATGTTTCTTTAGTACCTTTGAATGCCGGGGGGCAACCCCAGGCATGACCTACATTATTCGAGACCGGAGTTTTACTTAGTCAAGATCAAACCTCTAACATAGAAACATCTACATTTTTTGTCCCTCCCACCCACACTAATGTGGTAAATCCCCCATCTAGTTCATGTCAACCCTTGGGTGCACAACCTATTGCCATTCAGTCTTATAGTGGTTATGGTTATCAAATACCTGTAGGTAATCATCCATCTAATCCTACTGGAATTCCATTCCCTAGCAATACTTTTATGCCAGGGGGGAAACCCAACTGGCCTTACATGCCAGCCATGGGAGGGATACCCATACATACTACGGGAGGTGCGGGAGGACCACCTTATGGAGGTCCTCCCCCTGGGGGACCTAATGGTCCTGGAGGGTCTAGCTATCCTCCTCATGGTCCTGGTGGTCCTAGTGGTCTTGGGGGTCCTGGTGGATTTCCTCCTTATGGCTCGAGAGGGTCTGGTGGCCCTCCACCTAGTGGTTCTGGTGGCTCTGGAGGTTTTCCACCTCCTGGAGGTTCCGGAGGGTCTGGTGGTCTACCTCCTTGTGTTCTTGGTGGTCTTGGTGGTCCCGGTGGCTCTGGTGGTCCTCCCCCTGGAGGCCCTAGTGGTCCTAGCAGTCCTAATTCCATAAATAAACCCCCCATGGGCGGATTTCCTGGTAGTTCTTCCTCACAGCAACCTGTTTATCAGTCTACCTATGGCCCTACTGGTAATTACATGCCATATCAATATTACCCATATGTGCAGCACAATAAACAGTTACCTTTCCTTGCAACTTTGGACTTTCCTGATTTGTCCAAGTTGATTAATGATCCCATTCGACACAATCCCTCATGGCCTCCCATTCCGGTAAAGTTACCATTGGATATTCCAAAATTCGATGGCAAGTAGGGTGAAGATCCACGGAACCATGTTATGAATTTTCATTTGTGGTGTTCCTCGAACTCCCTCATGGATGTTTTCATTCAGTTACAACTCTTTCAGTGAACTTTGACTAGTACGGCCGCGAAGTGGTATATTGAACTCCCACAACATTTGTTTGTGGATTTTGGCTCGATGGAAACCATATTTCTTACGCACTTTCAGCTCCCTATTCATTATGAAATGGGAACTGATCTTTTAACTTCTATATGACAGAACACCTCCACCCACATTTCTGATCATATTCATGAGTGGAGAAGGTGGAGAAGGATTATTAAGGCCCCTATTCCAGATCTGTTGTTAGCCGATTGGTTCACTAAGTCCTTGTTGCCTCCTATTGTCCGAGATGTGACCATGGGCAGTGCCATTACCGAAGAGCAGGATATTAGTTGGGCTCAGTACCTAGACTTGGTCTATTCCTAGTCCGAGCCTCTTTATGACCTGATTCCTCAAGCTCCTCACCCGAGCACTGACCCTGCCAAGCCATCAGCAGAAGTACCTGTTGATGGGATTGTTGGTTCAATCTAGTCCCCATCCACAAAGAAACCTGCCAAGAAAACCCAAACTGCTACTCCTTCAACTCCCAAGGTTTCTGTCGAGGTCAATTCTATTCAAACTACTCAAACCTCAGGCAATAAAAAGAAAGGTAAAAATCGAAATAAAAAACATGGAAACTAGCAGGAGACCCCACAATCAACCAATAATGACAACAACACAGCGAAAAAGAAGGATAAATACCCTTGTTTGCTATGTGGTGGTGACCACTTCTCAAAGGAGTGTCCCCGTTGGGACAAAATATCCCAGTTTTTGAAGTCTAATCCCGCACCTGCAGTACTTACGAATGCCTTTCCCTCTCAACAAAATCTGGTAGACCACATGTCGAACCAGGGTAACTCTAGCTCATTGGAGGAAATTTGTATGATGTCCTCAGATACCATCCATCTGCAAACTCGAAGCCAAAATTATGATAAACCCACAGATAAGAAAGAAGATCAATCTTCTTCAGGGAAAGCTCCCTCTACTAGTTCTCCAGAATCCTCGTCTATTGTTCCCTTGTCTATCGAGAAGGATACTCTCGACATGATTTTGTGCCCACCAAAGAGTACTCTTCGGAAGGCTGTCTTTAATCCCAATGCCTGAGCTGCTCAATTCTATAATGTGGTTGAAGATCTCACTCAGGAACCTTGTGCGATGTCTACCTTAGAGGTACTCCAAAGTTTCCCTACACAGCGCAAGAACTTTTTGACCACATTAGGAGCTGTAGACCCTGATAACACTAACTTGATTCACTTCAATGTTGAGAACTATAAACCTAGATTATCGCATAAACTTGCTTTTCAGATCATTATGAAAGTAGTGGGAAAGAAATTCTTTCAAACGGTACTAGATGAAGGAGCTTCGAACTTAGTGTTATCTCTGACTTGTTGGAAAGCTCTTGGCTCTCCCGAGCTTGTTACATCACCTACGACCCTTAAATCCTTTGATGGACGGGTTTTCCAACCCCATGGCTTCATATCAGCCCTCGCGGTCGAGATGGGGGGGAAACCATTTCCATCCAAGTAGAAGTGGTAGATGCCCCTCTGGATTATAACCTCCTTTTAGGAAGGAATTGGTTCTATGCCATGAATGTTGTTGCTTCAATAGTATTTCGAATGGTCCAATTCCCACATCTCGGGAGAATTGTTACCATTGAACAGCTTGATTTCTGTATGCCGTATGTTACTACCTCCACGGCTAATAACATCCCCATGTTAGGTTAGTCCCCTCCTCCTTACCAGTCTATTGGGATAGGTAGGTTGAAGGATTCATCCCTTATGGGGATTTTTTCCTCTACTCCTCCTAGCACAGATACCGTGATAGTACATATGATCGCTTCATTTGATATTGAGCCCCAGGACACAAATGTTGTTGAGTCCACCCATTGAACCTGCACGAAGCTATGTATGACACCATTCAAAATTGCTCCGATGATCACACTAATGACATTCATTTAGTGTCTTCAGATCCTTACCATTTACCGTACTGGTTAGAACCTTCTCTTCCGGTTCTAGACTACCTCTCCAAGACTTTTCCTTCTGATGAGTCCATTATACAGATCATGAATATGGATGAGCCCATTTGGGAGGATCACCATCATAGATCCATGTTCCTCCCCAATACCAGTTTGGGCAGCCATGATTTTGCATCCTTGTTTCCTANTCTGCAAAGTCCTATATTGTTGCAAGATACAGATTCTGAAGGAAATCTTTGCAACATTACTCAGATGAACCCAATTGACATATCAGCCAGGCCTGATGTTATTGAACATGTTCATGTTGGGCAGAACTGCTCCACAGATGAATCTGAAGCATATAAGGTACTTTTTAAGGAATTTCGTGATATTTTTGCCTGGTCCTATGAAGAGATGTCGGGGATCGACCCTTCCATTGTGGTCCACGAGATTAAAACTTATCCCACGGCTAAACCTGTTAGGCAGAAACTTAGGCAAGTCCATCCTAGGAAGGCCGCAGCTATTAAAGCTGAGATTGAGAAACTTCTGAAAGCTACTTTTATTTATCCTGTACCTCTG
The DNA here is from genome assembly GCA_001517045.1 of Pseudotsuga menziesii. NCBI lineage: Eukaryota > Viridiplantae > Streptophyta > Pinopsida > Pinales > Pinaceae > Pseudotsuga > Pseudotsuga menziesii. The sequence goes on from LPNX010442006.1 coordinate 172,218, forward strand.
ATAGAATGGGTATCGAACGTTGTTCCTGTCAATAAAAAGCAGGGCACCTTTAGAGTCTGCATCGACTTTAGGGATTCAAATAAAGCTTGTTCCAAGGACAACTTTCCTACCCCACACATCGATCAGATTATCGACAACTGTGCTAGAAGTGTCATCTTTTCATTCATGGATGGCTTCTCTGGATACAATCAGATTGATATATTGCCTATCGATCAGCATAAGACGGCATTCATTTTCCCATGGGGAACCTTTGCATATAATAAGTTACCTTTCAGCTTGAAAAATGTTGGAGCCACATTCCAGCATGCGATGTCCTATGCGCTTCACGACATTAAACATATTGTTAAACTATACCTTGACGACCTCCCTGCTCATTCATAGCGACGGGAGGACCATCCTTGTCATCTTAGAGAAATATTCCTGAGATGCCATCATTATAACATATGGGTCAATCCACATAAATGTGTTTTTGTGTTGAGACAGGACGACTGCTTGGCTTTGTGGTATCCAAAGATGGCATTCGGATCGATCCTTTGAAGATTGCCACTATCATTAATCTACCAGCCCCAACCAACATCCTTGAACTCTAAAGTTTGCAAGGGAAGGCAAACTTTCACCGTCGTTTCATGTGCAATTTCACCGAGAAAATGCACGGTTATATGCATATCCTCAAGACTACATTCTGACTCATCAGTACTCGGGGGAAAGTACTCCCGTTGGATCGTCATCCTTCAGGAATTCGATCTCGAGTTTGCAAAGGCTACATCAAAGAAATCCTTGGTTTTTTTCAAGCTTATATGTGACCTTCCCTATGCTACCATGGAATCTGAGCCCAGTGATTCATTTCCAGATGAATTCATGTTCCTAATTAGCACTACTAATCCTTGGTATGGAGATTTGTTGATTTATCTCTAGACACAGCATTTTCAGCTGCCTCTATCTCGTGATGACCATCACCGCATCCGTCACCACGTGAAGTACTACCTCATCTTGAATGATACCTTGTATAGATGTGGGATTGACTCCATTCTCCAGTGATGCCTCACTCATGAGGAGGCTGAACACATGCTAAATGATTTCCACTCTGGAGCATGTGGCGGTCATTTATCTGGGATGGCTACAGCCCAGAAAATCCTTTACGCTGGCTATTTTTTGCCTTCTGTCTTCAAAGACTATCATGAGGCTATTAAGAAATGCCCTCCTTGCCAACATTTTTATCCCAAAAAGTGCACCCATCCTGCTCCACTTCACCCCGTCATTACCATTGGCCCTTTTTCCAAATGGGGGATGACTTCATGCATTGTAAACCTACCTCAGCTAGGGGGCATGGTTGCATCATCATAGCCGTGGATTATTTCACAAAATGGGTTGAGGCCATGCCTACATATGCAGAAGATGGTAATATTGTCGCTCCCTTCTTGTTCAATCATATCATAGCTATATTTGGAGTTCCGCAGTCCATCGTAACTGATCACAGATCTCATTTCCGTAGTCAAATGATGGAGGAATTGAGTGCCAAGCTAGGTTTTCGCCATAAAAACTCTACGCCATATTCTCTGCAAGCTAATGTTCAGGTAGAGGCCATTAACAAAGTTTGGAAAACTATGCTTCGTCGGATGGTTGGAGATCATAAATCCATTTGGCATCTCGTTCTTTTTTTCGCTCTTTGGGCTTATCGGACTTTCGTGAAAACAGCTACTGGTTTCACACCATTCCAACTTGTCTATGGACTTGAAGCTGTCTTGTCGATCCAATGTCAGATTCCATCTTTACAACTCACCTTCGAACTTATCCCAGATACTTCCGCAGAGGAAGCAATATTTTTGTACTTAAATCACCTTAATGAGACTCATAGAGATTCTACCTTGGCTAATGAGGCACATAAGAAATGTGTCAAGGTGCAGTACCATAAATCCGTCTAGCCTCGTGTTTTCAATGAGTGAGACCTAGTTTTGACTTATGATCAGAGATATGACAAGCTAGGAAAGGGTAAGTTCGAGTCTATGTTGTATGGACCTTTCGTTATTTCCAAGGTGTTAGAGAAAGGAGCCTATGAGTTAGTTGATTATGATGGGATCCCTTTGGGGAAACCTTGCAGTGGGTTGTACCTAAATAGGTACTATGCCTAGGTCTTCTCGGATGGTATCTTGTATATATGTATATTGATTGATTTTTCAGTGTGCTTTCAGTATTTTCAAGATGGTTTTGAGTTTTGGTGTCCGCATCTGTTTATACCATGTTTTGGTCATGCAGATGGCTTTCTACGGCTTCACTGATGGTGTTTTTCGCCACACCTTAAATCTAGCCTCGGCTGCTTGGGTTCTCTATTCCCCAGCTGAAGATTTGGTTAGTTCAGGAGCAATTTGCTTAGGTCTCGGTACTAATAACATCGTCGAGTATGAAGCAGTCATCGATCTTCTGACTGAAGCTGCCTCCCAGGATGTTTGTGATCTAGTAGTTTTGATGAACTCTCAGCTCATGGTTTGTCATTTAAACCATGTCTATACCATTAGGAACCCGGTGCTCCTCTACCTCTTCCGGAGAGTACGTTTGTTAGAAAGATCATTTGGAACCATTAAATATAGGCATATCTCTAGAGAACATAATGTAGTTGTTGATTCATTGGCTAATTACATCCTAGATTGGAATATTTCCCCTTCATGACGTTAAATCAAACATGGTACATTGTGAATAAACATTTAAAGACACATAGAACTCATAGAAAATGCGTTTTTTCCATTTGAAACGTATAAACACCGTGTAAAAGTCTGTATATATATATACAAAAAAAATTTACAAAAAATAGGTCCCGAGAACTCATCTGAAGCACGTAGGCTTTCAGGCAAAATCATCATACAAAAATCCTGAAGCTATCATATTTCAGTATACATGTCTCATCCACTAGTGGTGCTCGTGATAGCACATCACTACTTGAACCACCTTGCGTAGTAGTTTGCTGAATCGACCTGGTACTCCCACCGTAGATCTCTGATATCTAGTTAGGAGGTCATCTATGTCAGCATCTGGGATGTCTAGAGTCAACCTCTCTAGGTTCTCCTCCAGCTCCCCAGTGATATCATCACCCTGTGGCACGAAGCAAGCTTCAGCTCATCTGTCTAATGGAGATGCTCCTCCAGGCCTTGCTGCTCCAACAGCTGAATGAAGACAAAGAAGTCTCGTCACTTATCATAAAAAATATAAAACATAAAAACATTTTCCATCTTTAGGGTTTCTTGTTTCTTACCGATGTCACCCCACTGCCCTCCAGGTGGGAGTGGTAGGTCAGGATCACCTGTAAAATTTGTGCCCGCATAGGCATAGTCCTCGACCATGAGCATTTGATCCCGTAGCCATCTGAAGAACGCATCACCGAACTTCACTCTGCCCCTACCCGCTCCTGTGCGAGCCATGACCTGGACCCACCTCAGCATGTGGGGGTCCCGTGCTCTCAGAATCCAAAAATTCACCTGGGGCCTCATCTTGGGGACCCGCTCAAAGAAGAAACAAGCTAAGATGGAACCAAATCCAAACTACTTCAGTTCTCCCTGCCGACATTTAGTCAGGTGATCCTTGAATATTGGAAGCAATGCTTCCACCTAGTTGAACACCCTAGGTGCCATAGCCTCTAGGGCATACAGCATATGTGCCCTGGAAGCTTGATGTACACCCTAGCTCCCTACCACCCTCTGCATGGTGAACAGAGCAATCCATAGAACCCTGTCTATCACTGCCCTGATGGGGATTTTCTTCCCCGATGTGCCTGTACCTGGTGCACAGTGTTGATCTATGAGCTGTCTGGTGGTAATGTCCCCGCCATGGGAACCTGCCAATGAAATAGGGGCACCCCATCTCGATAGGCCAATCAGGAAGTATATTTCCTTTACCTCCACTATAAGTATATGTGCCCCCACCTCAAAATACTGTTGTTATGGATTCCACATTCTCAGTATGTGTTCCAGTAGTCTCTCGTGGGACACCATGCTTGGTGTCCGGAAGAACTTTAAAATCCCATAGTTCTGGAGTGTGGCAATACAAACCAGATTCCTTTCAGCAGTAGCATCCTCATCATCATGTGTTCTTTCCTTCCATATCATCATATTTTGGAATCCTAGACCTGCCAAAAACAACAATGGTATGTATCAATATCATCCTTGAGTCATTGAAAATCAAAAGAATGAGTAGTTTTTCTCTATATAATTGGTTTAACTTCTCCACGGCCAGCACCTCCTATTCCCCATTGGAGACAAGCGGTGGCACCGCCTGTCCACCATATTCTTGTCGTGGTTCTTGGGTGGTATCGCCTATCCCGTAAGGGGTAGCCGCGGTGCCCACAAATTGGATTTTAGGGATCACCAAATAGGCGTAAAACCCCACCAAATCCCAAAATAAAAGCTATGAAATGAAAGATAAAGGTCTTAGCTGTTACCTGCAACTAACGAGATTGAAAACAAACGGTGGGAACTCCCAGTATCAGCTGTGGAAGATATGGCTAAAAAATGCTCCAAGTGCTCTCTGCTAGAGGTAAATAGTGCAATGTTTGATTTTTTACTATTTACTTACCTTATATAGATGTTTTTTGGGTCTGACTTAGTATAGTTTTGATATTACATCATGTTCTGGTCAAAATCTATTTGTCATAATCCCTTAATGTTGATTTTGGATGCATTTAACACTTGTTTATGAGTCGTCTGCAAGTTGACTTTAGTAAAAGCTTTGGAAAGTTTGTTTATCATTTTTTTGTACTTTCACAAAATAGAAAAGGTCATTGAGTGTTTATTATGACACTTTGTCACAGTTAAAATCTAGTATCAAAGTTCCGAGTCTAGTTCAAGTTCCTTTCTAGGCTCGTAAAATACGACATTGTGTAAAGAAACATCATGGAGTCTTCTTTTCACATCTTCTTTCAGACTTCTTAAACATGAAAAGATAGTCAAGTCCGTTTCTGAATCTTTCCAAGATCGTAAAAAGTGACATTGTGTAAAGAAACTTCATGGAGTTCTCTTTAAACCCTTTTTAGGCTCCCTAAATATGAAAAGATGGTCGAGCGATCTTGTCTTCTTCATGTTCGTTAAAGTATTTAAGAGTTGTCCGTCCGACAGTAGGTTATCTCTTTCTCGGTTCAGACAGGACTATTTATGAGAAAGGAATGCTCCATCCAATCATGACTGGAAGAGTTGTCTAAGGTATGAATTTATACTTTTTTCAGGCCTTAGAGACTAAATCATACGAAAAATGACCCCCATGGATTCTTCTTCCGTATTCATTTAGACTCTCTAAACATGAACGATACCGAGTTTTCTTTCAGTGGACTCGTTAAATTAAACATTGAGAGACCCGTTTTGGGAACGAGCCCCTCCTCTCTCAGGTTCATGAAACATATGAGACTAGACTTGTCTTCTGACAAGCTATATCGAGTGTTTGTTACCCTCTTTGAACTCGTAAAACCAAAAAGAGGCACTCATTGAGCATGATGTGGGAAATCGAAAAGGGAATCATTTTGCAAATAATGGAATTTGTTTGTCGTTACCTTTGAATATGGCACTTTTTTGCACAATCATGTCAGTCAATTGGGTATTTAGCTGATCTCCATGACGATCCACTTTCATGAGTCATGCCAATCCTTTGAGTCTTTCAAAAGAATGCATTGTCCACTGTCGCATTGTGTGTCTATCCTGTCTAGTCATGCTTCCAAGTCATTTTGTCATGCCTCCCAATGTTCAAAGGGGATCTGAAGAAGTCTTACCTCTGTAATATACACAGTCTTTGTGTCAGTATCTTTGAGTAATTCATATGGTTACTACATTCACATCATTCCATAACTATGTTCCGAGTTTCATGTCGTCGATGTGGGACTCATCATGGCCCTCCTTCGACGAGACTATTCCTGTCGACATCAGCTCATCATCTGGGAAATAGTCTTAGAAGCAATATTTAGTACTTTGAGATCTATATTCCTTAATGACAGATTCTCTCGCTCTTGACATAGGTTCACATCATTGACCTTTGATCGATAGAATTGACTGGGTGTTCGACATCAGGACATCTATTCGTACTCAGCAGATTGTACTATAGTACCTTGGGAATCATTGACATTAATGGTGATCTCCCTCACACTTGTTAATGGTTCACATCATTGGCCGGTAATCAAGTGGTTTCTACCATGTTCGACTTCAAATCATTTTAATCGCATGGATATAATCGTACTTTATGGAAGACGAGACGAAGACCCTGGGTATTTGTTTAAAAGCGCTCATTGCTTTTTCCCCAGGTTGGGATGGAGTTTTGTATATCTAGTATGGATCCACATTTGTATGGTCATGGCTATGCTCAAATTTGCATCTGTATGACATAGATCTATGCTGTATGTCTGGTAGCTATGTCCAAGTTTGAGTCCTTTATCAAATGGATCTACGTTGTATTCTACTAGCCATGCTTGTTTATTCCACTCATGGATCTGCCTTGTATTGGTCTACAGCTATGAGTTTGGTTACTTGTGTCTATGAGTCAACATATTGATGTACTACAGATGCCTACTTGACTACATACTCCGATCGAGCTGACATTTTCATCTCCTAGCAACGACTTGTTCTCAAAGATCTCGTTTATCATATCACTCTAAGACTCATGCTTTGGGGGGAATTCTGTTATACCAAAATCCTGTCACCATCATGTGATAAGACCTTTGACATACCTACTTGCCCTGAATCCCAACTTCTAGAGTGAATACTAAATGGTTTTTTATCAGTCTATCATACAAATTCCCAACACTGTGTATGCCCCTTTGTCTAGGAGCGGTACCCCTATTCGCACCGCCTTTCATCGGTTGTCCACAAGCGGTGACACCGCCCATTTCCATTGGTCCATAGGTGGTTATTACCAGAACTACTCTGTCATAGAAGGAGAAGCATGGTACCCTGGGTAAAAGGGGAAAAAGAGAAGCTTCTTGAGGCTTCTAGATGATAAGCCTTGAGATATCCCTTATCCCTATTGCTGTGGGTTGGTTGAGCTCAAGATCCCTCATCCTAGGATCTTAGAGGCCACCTCACCCACTAATTAATCAACCATCTCTATCCATTAAAGCCCTATAAATATGAGCTCATAGCCATGGTTGAGGGGGGGGAATTGAAGGTATTGTTATGTTGTTGGATTGATTCTCAGCCCAAGATCATTTGGAGAGAGCATAGAGAGCTAGATTCGGAGCTTTTGGGGATGAAGAGCTAGTTTCATGGAGATGCATATCAACACTAAGGCTTGGTTGTAAACTTCTTCATATTTCTAATGCAAGTTGATTTTCTATCCCATATATGTTGTTGATGTTTTATTTTAGATATATATTGTTGGATTCCTTAGTCACTAGCATAGGTTAGTAGATCACATTCTGGTTGCTTTGATCTCTTTCATGTTTAACTCTTTTATAGGTACATAGGTGAACTATCAAAGCCTTGTATTCCAGATATCTACAGTGTCTAGGGAGAGTTATCAACCTTTGTGATCTATTTGTTCTAGATCTGAACTATTCAGACCATTGAAACACCTTGTTGTCTACAGGAGGTGAAATATTCTGATCAACAAACTATGAAACAGATGCTTCAGAGAAGGGTAAGACAATAAGTTAAACTTCCAACCCTCTCACGATTGAGAAACCTACCGAACATATTCCCAAGATACCGAAAGGTGTCTTCAAGAAAACTTTGCACAATCCCAATCCTAGGGCTGCAGCAAACTACTTCATAGTTGAATATTTATCCTAGACTCCTTGTGCAATGTCAGCATTAGAGGTGTTATAGTGTTGTCCCGCCCAATGAGATGCACTCTTAGTAGCCTTAGGCAATATGGACTCATCGATCCTCATGGTGAAGTTTAATTTGTCCGATGTCAAAATTTTCCTGCCATATCATGTAACCTTATCGATAGATGTCATCCATGGTGGAAAAACCATTGGAAGGGTAGTTGTCGACGAGGGTTATTCTACATGTGTCATGTCCTTGTCTTGCAGGAAAGCTCTTGGATCTCCAGAGTTGGTTCCATCGAACACACTACTTACTACTTTTGATGGAAGATCATTTCATCCATATGGTATCCTATCGGAGTTTGAAATTAAGTTGGCAGGGAAAGCAATGTCTGTTGAGGTAGAGGTGATTGATGCACCTTTGGATTATAAGTTTCTCTTGGGGATAAGTTGGAATTATGCCATGTCAGCTATTGCATCGGCCATATTTCGGGTAGTAGTGTTTCCACACGAAGGGAAGTTGGTTACTGTAGACAAACTCAATCTTACTCGAAAAGGTTGCATGGAAACTAACGATTCCACTGTACCATTGGTTGATCAGGTTAAACCTACTTCAAAGATATTAGGGGCTAGAATGTATGCATCATTGATGGGCACATTCAATATTCCAGCTCCGATTAATTATCTAGGTTCTACTAGTGTAGGGAATTCTATAGCAACGATTGTTGATAGAATAGATATTTGGGTTCTTCCTTCCCACCATGAACCTGAAGTGCCCTTATTGTTATTTTTTCATCATATAAGCTAGCATTATGATCTTAGGATCTTTTCACTGAGAGAATAACAAGCACAGCAATAAAACATAATCACATCACAAGAGACTAGAGACACAAAGAGTTTTCCTTGAGGAAACCATAAAGGAGAAAACCCTGCAACTTCCTCAGAGATAGAATCAACACCAAAATAGTAAAAGCCCAAAACAGTAAGATGATCTCCACACAGCAATAGTCTCTCTCTCTCACACTGAGAGAGCTTCTCCTCTCACTCATGCGCCCTCATAAGTGAGTGTGAGTGTTGCAAGTGATAAATAGAGAGGCTCTCACTCTCTATTTATATTCTTTCATTCACTTGAAGTGCACTCCAACATGTCGGCCTCACCTAACAATTACTTACTAGAGCCAACATATCTAGGAGTGTCTAATAACCCTATTGCCCCACCACTTGTGGGGACTTTGCCTCCTCCGAACAATAGGAGGGTAACACAATGGTGGGGACTATTGCCCCGACTTACAATGACTCACCTAGGGTCGACTTCACTAGGATAGTCTAATAACCCAAGGGCCCCACAACTACAGGGACTTTAACCCTTGACAAATAGGAGGGTTACCCACAATGACTTGACATGACTTTCTCATTATAGAAACTTCTCGATCTGAAAATCGGGTCATGACATGACTCAAATACATCCCGGAATAAACATTTGGTTACAATAGATAAGAAATACAAGTGAATACATTCTAAAGTTACAATTACATCAACACCCCCTCTTAACTAGGAAGGTATTCTCTTGACACAATTTATCAGCACAAATCTTCTTCTCTATATCATCTGGGTCATCGTCAGGTCTTTGTCATGTTCAAATTCATCTTCATCTTCAAGTCATCTTCATCTGTAAGTCATCTTCATTTGGATCTGGATCATCTCCCGATCTAGATCATCATGGAGCATCATCACTGGATCTGGATCATCTCTTGATCTGGATCATTATGGAACATCATCACTGGATCTGGATCATCTCTCGATATGGATCAACATCACTGGACTGGATCTGTATCATCACTCGATCTAGATCAACATCACTGGACTGGATCTGGATCATCACTCGATCTGGATCATCACTGCTGGATCATCATCACTGGATCTCGATCATCACTCGATCTGGATCATCACTGCTAGATCATCATCACTGGATCTCGATCATCACTCGATCTAGATCATCACTGGTGCTATCTCATGATTCTTCTCATCACAGGAAGTTCTACAGAGCTAGCCCTTTTTCATGTTGGTTGCAGGCCTACCCATCATGTAGATCTTTTCCCAGCACTTATATCTGACCTACTCGTCAGAAAGGCACGCCCAGCACTTATATCTGATCATATAGGAACCAATCCTATAATCACATCAGAAATGCCCAGCACTCACATTCACCAGCATGATAGGACATCACATCACTAACACCTGTGAAAAGGCTCAGCACTTATATCTGAACTACTCATCAGAAAGGAAAATCCATCCAGACATGAACACATCCTATCACAGTGATGGAAGACTCCCATCCAGGCTGGAACACATCCTGCTCACAATGATGAGAGATTTCCCACTTTCATCCAGGCTGGAACACATCCTGCTCATAATGATGAAAGACTCCCATCCAGGATGGAACACATCCTACTCACAGTGATGAGAGATTTCATCACTTACATCTAAGCACGTGGGAACACATCCCTCAGTCGCTCCAGAAAGGCTCTGCACCTACATCCATCCAGACAGGAACACATCCTATCACAGTGATGGAAGGGCTTGCACTCACATCTGATCCTATGAGAACACATCCTAGCAGTCATATCAGAATGGGCCCCAGTCCTCAACTGAGCTACCTGGTAACTGACCAGGCACCTCCATTCTCCTAGAGAATGGTAGTTGCCCTTACATCTGACCTGCTCGTAGGAATGGCCAACACTCACATATGACATGGAAGGAACTTAATCCTTTAGCCATGTCAGAATGGTTCAACCCTTACATCTGATCAAGTGGGAACACATCCCTCTATCACATCAAAATGGCTACTCAATCCTACACTGAGTGATCCTGGTAACTGACCAGGTTCCTCCATTCCTAGAATGGCAATTGCCCTTACATTTTTCCTACTCGACAGAATGGCCATCACTCATATCTGACATGGAAGGGAGCAACCCTATCACCATGATAGAATGGCTCAGCCCTTACATCTGACCATGCAAGGAACCAATCCTCTCACCATGTCATAATGGCTATGGGTCTCATCACTTTCTCTTGGAGGGAACCTCGATCTGGAGAACACCAAGTCTCTCCCTAAAGTACTCAAACTTCAGCCTAGCCAATGGCTTCATCAATACATCATCTATCTATTCCTCCATCGCAACATATTGGAGCTTCACTGCTCCTCTCTGCACCATATCCCTGATATAGTGATACTTGATCTCGATATGCTTCGACTTGTCATGGAACACTGGATTCTCTGAAAACTTCATGCAAATATGATTGTCACAATGTATACAAGTAGCATCCAACTAGAGATCAAATATATCAAACAGTAGCTTACGCAGCCATACTGCCTCACAACTAGCTAAACAAGCTGTGACATACTCTGCTTCAGCTGTACTCAGTGCCACACAGGATTGCTTCCTGCTAAACCAAGAGATCACACCTGATCCCATACTGAAGCAACATCCTGAAGTACTCTTCCTATAGATGGCACTGCCTGCCCAATCTAAATCAACATAACCCTCTAGGTTAATCTTTTGATTCGCATCATACTTGAGCCCATAATCAACTGTACCCTTCAGGTACCTCAGAATATGCTTTGCGGCAATCAAGTGAACACTTCTCGGATCTGTCAAGTACTGGCTCAAGGTGTTCCAAGCAAAGCAAATGTCTGGTCTTGTGTTCGTCAGGTACATCAATGACCCAATCATCTGATGACACATCGTGGCATCAACCGACTCTGATGAAGCATCACTCAATGGCTTCATGTTTGATTCCATAGGTGTGGCCATAGTTTTGCAGTCCATCATCCCAAACCTCTTTAGGATCTCTACTGCATACTTCCCTTGTCCAAGGAAGATTCCATCTGTACTTTGCCACACCTCCATACCTAGAAAATAGTGCATCGACACATAACAGGAGCATCACTGGTCTTCCGCCTTCAACCTTGAAGCAAAGGTTGGAATCCACTTTACTCTCAGTAAAGCCCAAACTGGATAGAAAGCTATCAATTTTGTTGTACCATGTCGAACCTCAGGATCTTCTGTAGTCACTCCCTCTGAAGCGGAGCATCATACTCCCTCTTTCTTTTGTACTCTATGCACTTAAATATTCTATACCGGAGTGACAAGTAGTATCCATCTAGTGTATAGACTTGCATCTTCAACCTTGTAGCAAAGGTTAAGATCTTCATCAAGCTCATCATGTATGTGTTATCCCATGGGTGTCTTCTGAACTTGTACAAGGCCTTCTTTCATTTGCACACATGATTATGCATGTCATGTGACTTCACTTCTAGTGGCTGCAAATATCTCTTCTTAGTTTATGTCTTCTTTTCGTGAGAAGCCTCGTGCTACGAATCTTGCTTTGTATCCCACGATGTTTCCATCTACTGCATGATGAAACTACGAACTTTTCTTCAGGCCTCGATACTGCATCCTAGACATCATTCTTCTTCAACTGGTCTTCTTGGTTACTTATTCATAGTTGGAATATTCTGTATCAATGATGTCGCTGCATTCATCATATTATTCTTCATCTTGAACTGTCGTCACTTGTTCTTCGGAACAAGTTTCATCCTTCTTTGCTTGCAGGCGATTATGTATGCGATCTTTCCTACAAGTCAAATGCATTTGTATGGTTAGAACATTTCATAAGGAATATTCATACTGGAAAATACTTATGCATAAATATATGATCATGCAACTACTTTAGCCAATACAACATTCATCCATATCTCACTGAAACTTTCTAGATGCCTTCCATCTCTACCAGGACAACATTGCGATTGTGCACTAATCCAATATGTCAGCAAAGAGGTTTCATTCTAGATAAGTAGCAATGGAGAGTTGTATAGCACCATGAGCTACTTACCCATCACATGCATATTAGTAGTATACTGTCATTAATGCAAACATCTTATCATGCATAATACATTAACTGAATATAACAAATGCATAACAAAACAATATCATGAAATGACAATTGAATACTTATCTTTATTTGATTCATGGGTGTACTCCTTCTTGAGCCTTCAGCTTCATCGTCTTCTTTATTCATGATAGAATCATTTCTTATCCAAATTCTAAGGAGGATAGGAGGTTCTTCAAGAGTTGAGTTCTTCATATTCCTCATTTCTTGAGGGATCTTCTTTGGATGATGAGAGCTTGATCTTCAATTTCTTCCATCTTCCCTTCTCTTCTTATGAATCGAGCTTCTTCTTCTTCTCGCAGTCTACTGAAAGTAATTACTTCCTTCTGGCACATATTCCTCGCATGAATGAATCGCATGATCCTGGGAGTCCATTCAAGGTGGCCATCACCACTTCTGCATTCTTCACTTCTTCTTTTACCGCTTCAAGCTGTTCTTGATTTGAGAGACTCTTATGACTGCATGGTCTCTGCATTCTGGATCTTCATATTCTTCAACTGGTTTCTTAAGGTCATATTCTGATTTCTGTTATTCCCTTCAAATAGCTTGGTCAAGGAATCAAAACATCTTTGGTGACTTTAGGGAGACACTTGTGGTACAAGTTGATCCATGACTGAATCAACCATGATCTTCTTGGCCTTGACCAAGTTCTTCTTGTGAAAGGATTCTAGCCTCATCTCCCTCAACCTCTATACCCATGTAGGTGTCCAATCCATTTTCTTCAGAGAGATCAAATACTTCTATTCTTGGAATTTGTCAACTTCACCAAGCTTATCATCAAGCTGATGTGATAGATCACTTTGAAATGAGAACCCCAAATGAAAATAGCAAAGGATTAGATCTTACCAATTTGATGTGTCCGTCTTGGTTCCGGAGCTGGCTGATCTAGGGTTTGTCACAGAAACCCTAAGTTTCAAAACTTGGAATATTTTAGATATTATTGGATAGATAGATAGATCTCTTCAAATGGAGTTGTCCAATACACTCCTTTTCTTAAAACAGTGGAGGGAAGCTCCCGGAACAGGAAGCCCTAATTTTCCAATTTCTTCTGTAGAAATACTTGTTACTGTTTCTATTATATCTCTGAAATTACAGATCCTCTATGTCCGAAATTTCGTACTGAGGTAACCTCACATGTCCCTGATCCAAAACCATAGGTTTCATTAGAATTGGTTTCACCATTTGGGATTTATGATCCTTTTCCAACGGTGACCTATTACGGTACTTTTCAGAACAGGAAAGTTGTATGGAATTCCACGTATCACTAGTTTATCTTCTGAGTCTGATCTTCAGACCAATGAAATTACAGTTCGTTCCCTTTCTAGAAAATCTTTAGGAATTCCATTTGGAGCCCTGTAGCCGAAGATATTGAAATTCTCCCCAGGTGTCTTGTTTAGGGATGAATTCTGGAAGAGGCTGGAACCCTAACCTGGAGGGATCATATCTCTCATAATATAGTGAATCTGAGGCTAAGTTTTGGACATAGTGTTCATCAGGATTTTAGCTTCGTCCCCTGCAATTTTCACTTTTTGAGACTTTGCAAACATAGGAATATAGGGACTGTACCAAAACTTATCAATTTTAGTATTTAGGGTTTTTCCAGCTCAGGGTCAAACTAGGGTTTGACTTTCCTGGAGTTTCACCCAGCCAAATTTCTTGATCTAGGTCTCTAAACTTTGGTTTTGATGAGGAGAACAATCCTATGCTGGTCTCACTCAAAAATTCCTCTTCTATAGAAATCCCTAATTTCCACATCGAAAACTGAAAATGCTCGGAATTGAATTCCGCTTCGACAGAAAGATGCACCCTTCAATGGAGAGTCAGCCTAGCATACTTTTGCTGATGGATTATGGAGAGAGACCCAAAAAGTAAGAATCCCTAGCTTCTGCAGCTACACAATGTCTTCTTCTCAGGTTAGCTCTGATACCATGTTAGTTTTTCATCATAAAATCTAGCATTATGATCTTAGGATCTTTTCACTGAGAGAATAACAAGCACAGCAATAAAACATAAGCACATCACAAGAGACAAGAGACACAAAGAGTTTTCCTCGGGGAAACCATAAAGGAAAAAACCCCGCAACTTCCTCAGAGATAGAATCAGCACCAAAACAGTAAAATCCCAAAATAGTAAGATGATCTCCACACAGCAGCAGTCTCTCTCTCTCACACTGAGAGAGATTCTCCTCTCACTCATGCGCCCTCATAAGTGAGTGTGAGTGTTGCAAGTGATAAATAGAGAGGCTCTCACTCTCTATTTATATTCTTTCGTTCACTTGAAGTGCACTCCAACATGTCGTCCTCACTTAACAATTACTTACTAGAGCCGACATCTCTAGGAGTGTCTAATAACCCTAGTGCCCCACCACTTGTGGGGACTTTTCCTCCTCCGACCAATAGGAGGGTAACACAATGGTGGGGACTATTGC
This sequence comes from Pseudotsuga menziesii, assembly GCA_001517045.1. Lineage (NCBI taxonomy): Eukaryota > Viridiplantae > Streptophyta > Pinopsida > Pinales > Pinaceae > Pseudotsuga > Pseudotsuga menziesii. The sequence continues at coordinate 187,328 of LPNX010442006.1, forward strand.
CTTGACTTACAATGACTCACCTAGGGTCAACTTCACTAGGATAGTCTAATAACCCAAGGGCCCCACAACTGCGGGGACTTTAACCCTTGACAAATAGGAGGGTTACCCACAATAACTTGACATGACTTTCTCATTATAGAAACTTCCCGATCGGAACATTGGGTCATGACATGACTCAAATACATCCCGAAATAAACATCGGGTTACAATAGATAAGAAATACAAGTGAATACATTCTGAAGTTACAATTACATCAACACTTATCAATAGCGGAAGTATCTTATCAAGATATCGTTCATACCACTATTGATCCCATTCCAGTCCCTCTCACCGTCTCAAAGGAGCCGGAAGAAGCTTATCTGCCCGCTTGGGAAGTGAACTCTTTGCATTCTAGAGACTACTTAGATATGGTTTTTCCTTTTGATGAAGCCATTCTGGAAGCCATGTGCGAACGAGATAATATTTGCGAAGACCTTCACCATCGATCCTATTTTCTTCCAGAGTTAAGCAGGATGGAGAATTGGGAGTTCCATATGAGACCGACAGGTGATGTTGATACACTTATTAATCCCCTACCAAGGTAAGGAATATTTGCTGAGGGGAATATGCCAAACATTTCCACTACCATTCCTATCAACATCTATGCAAACCCAAACATTGTGAAAAATGTACAGATCGGCGCAAACTGCTCTCCGGAGGATATTGCAATCTATACAGCCATGTTTAAGGAATTTTGTGACGTATTTGCCTGGTCATATAAGGAGATGCCAGCCATAGATACATCAATAGTTGAGCATGAAATCCAAACTTACCCTAATGCTAGACCCATTCGACAAAAGTTGTGACATGTCAATCCGCGTAAAGCGACAGCTGTTAAGGCTGAAGTTGAGAAACTGCTGAAATCCAGTTTCATTTACCCGATAGCTTTGACATAATGGATATCTAACATCATTCTTGTGGACAAAAAGAAAGGAACGATACACGTTTGTAATGACTTTTGAGATTTAAACAGAGCCTGTCCTAAGGATAACTACCACACACCATTCATAGATCAGATCATTGATGCTTGTGTGGGGAGCAAAGTATTTTCGTTTATAGATGGTTTCTCCAGGTATAATCAAATCCAAATTAAACTAGAAGACCAACATAAAACAGCTTTCATCTCTCCTTGGGTTACCTTCGCGTACAAGAAAATGCCCTTTGGGTTGAAAAATGCAGGGGCTACCTTTCAGTGGGAAATGAATTTTTCATTTCATGACATTAAAGCTATTGTCGAACCCTACCTTGATGATCTTCCAACACATTCTCCTAAGAGGAACGATCACCCATATCACTTACGTTTGAATTTTGAATGATGTAGATACTACAAAATTCACTTGAATCCCCCAAAGTGAGTTTTTTGTGTTGAGTCAGGGAGACCACTCGGATTCATTGTTTCCAACAAAGGAATTCAGGTGGATCCTCTGAAAGTTGAGGCCATAGTAAATCTGTCTCCTCCTCATTCTACCAGGAAGCTTCAAAGCCTGCAAGGGAAGTATAACTTCCTTCGATGTTTTATTGTAAATTATGCCAAGATTACTAAATGTTTCATGCGCCTGTTGAAGCAGGACACCCCATTTGTATGGGATGAAATCACACAACTTGCATTCGAGGCATTAAAGAAAGCTTTGTTGTCGGCACCATTACTATGCCCACCAGATTACTCTCGGGATTTTATATTGTATCTGGATGCATCTGAGTCGATCACAGGGGTAGTACTAGTTCAAGAGAACAATAAGCTCCAAGAGCATGTCTTCTACTATCTCAGCCATGCTTTTGTTGGCTTTGAACTTAGGTATTCCCACATCGAGAAGTTGGCCTTGGTAGCTGTGTATGCTATTCAAAGGTTGCGTCACTACATCTTACTAAGGACCACAACGGCAGTGGTAGATGTTAATCCATTCCAATATGTTTTGTCCCGACGGATAGTTGGAGGAAAATTCAATAAATGGATAGTCATTCTTCAGGATTTTGACTTAGATTTCCAGTCCACCAAATCCAAAAAGTCCTTATTTTTTTCTGAGTTCATCGCATAATTTTTTATTGAGGAAGATGTAGCTATTGATGAAGAATCATTCCCAGATGAGCATATCTCTTTGATTTCCACCTCTGACCCTTGGTACAAAGATATACTTGTTTATCTCCAGACTTTGAAGTACCATGTAGCCTTCTCATAGGAATAATGGCACAAACTACGCGTACATGCCAAAACCTATCTCATTATTGGAGATACCTTATATCGTAGGTGTAATGTCCTCATCTGATTAGGCATTGAGGACCAAAACCGCTAACCTATGTGATCCCTATGGGTTCGAGCAGTTACTGACAGTTAGGGAATCATCTAAAGACTGATGCCATCTATAGAAAATATAGGGCATCATCATGTTATCACCATTAGGTCAAGAAGGGCCACCAGGGCCAAAGGCCACTATCATGCATGCCATCCAAGCATTATTTAATGATGCATGCACTCATTTAAGTCTCCATGCGCATGCATGCAAGTCAACTACAAATTAGAAAATAAAGTCACCTAATTAGGTCAAAGATTAGGTTTTTCGTAGTTGAAAGTTATAAAAGGAAGATAAAGTGAAAGGAGACTCACTTTTGGATTATTATTGATTTTGGAGCTCTTGAGTAGCAGCACAGTGTGTGGCCATAGCAGTTCAAGCTATCAGAGATTGGAAGGTGCCAAAAACAGTCACAGAATTGAGAGGTTTCTTAGGACTGTGCACCTATTACCAATGGTACATTAACGAATTCTCCCAATTTGCAACACCCCTCACAGATCTCACAAAGAAGGGAGCATTCACCTGGATAGACTTAGCACAGAAAAATTTCAAGGAGATGAAGGTTATTAAGAGTTCCTATCTAGTTTTGGCATTACCAGACTTCTCACAACCCTTTGTAGTAGAATGTGATGCCTCAGGGGAAGGTTTAGGATTAGTATTGATGCAAAATCATCACCCTATTGCATTTGAGAGCCGTAAATTGAAGAACTACAAGCGCCACTACTCCATATATGACAAAGAGATGCTAGCCATCTTATATGCTCTCATGAAATTCAGACAGTACCTAGTGGGCAGTAAGTTCAAAATCAAAACAGATCATAACAGCCTCAAGTATTCCTTGGAGCAGAAGGAACTGAATGAGCACCAGCAAAAATGGGTCAGCAAAGTACAAGCCTATGATTTTGAGATCGAGTATGTAAAAGGTAAGAATAATGTAGTAGCTGATGCATTATCCAGGTGTCCTGCCTCACTATCTCTTAGGAGTATATCCATAGATTGGAGGGAACTTCTCTTAGTAGAATACTCCAAAAATAAATTCGCTTCCGAATTATTGGATGGAGAAATTCAGGATGACAGGTACAGGATTATTGATGACATCATCTATTACAATAACATGATATACCGTGTCCCAAAATCTAGGTTGAGGAAAAATATCATTCAGGCAGCACATGACTCTCCATTATCAGGACATCATGGTTTCTTGAAGACCTACAGACAGATCCGAGAGAGTTTCTCATGGAAGGGATTCAAGGGGGAAGTTCTACAGCACATATGGGAATGTAGCATCTATCAACAGAACAAGATTGAGAACATCCATCCAGAAGGGTTGCTTTAGCCACTACCAATTCCAGAACAGAAGTGGGAAATCATCTCTATGGACTTCATTACAGGGTTGCCCAAGGTCTAAGGGAGAGATTGTTTATATGTAGTAGTTGACATACTAACCAAGTTTGCACATTTATTTTCTATATCATCAGATTACTTTGCAGCTTAAGTAGTTGAGTTATTCTTCAGGGAGGTCTTCAAGCTACATGGGTTACCTAAGACCATTGTCAGTGATCAGGATAGAAGATTCACAGGTGCCTTCTAGTGGGAACTATTCATATTAGTGGGGACTAAACTGGCTACCAGCATGAGTTATCATCCCCAGAGAGATGGAAAAACTAAAATACTCAACAAGTGGATTGAAGGATATCTGAGGAACTACGAAACAGGGCAGCAGCGAACCTAGATCAAATGGCTACACTTCGGAGAGTATTGCTACAATACTACCTATCACATGTCTATTAGGGTGATTCATTTTAAGGAATTATATGGCTACGAGCCCTTGGACTATGTAGATTTGGAATTTGGAGACAGTAGGGTTCCTAAGGCAAAGGATTGGATATAGGACAGTCAAGATATTCTTAAAATCTTTAAGGAAAACTTACAGACATCCCAGAATCAGTAGAAGTTATATGTAGACAAACACGGGATTGAGGGGAGATTTGAGCTAGGGGATTTGGTATACTTAAGGCTCCAACCATACAGACAGTCTTTGCTTAAGAATAAAGGAGTAGAAAATTTAAAACTCGCTTCTATGGACCCTACAGAATAATCAGGAAGGTGAGAGAGGTGGCATATGAGCTAGAACTACCACAGGAAAGTAAAATTCACAATTTGTTCCATGTGTCCAACCTGAAAAAGACCCTTGGGAAACACATTGTTGCATCAACACAATTACCTCCTTTATATGATGAAGGACTGTTGATATTGATTCCTGAACGGATCATACAGACTAGAGAAAGGAAACTCAGGAACAGGGTAATTACGGAATACTTGGTTCAGTGGAAGGAACTACCACTAGAGGATGCCACATGGGAAGGTTAACAGGTATTGCAGCATCCCAATTTGCAGTTGCTTGAGTACAAGAATTATCAAGTAGGGACGACTGTAATGTCCTCATATGATTAGGCATTGAGGACAAAAACCGCTATCCTATGTGATTCCTATGGGTTCGAGCGGTTACTGACAGTTAAGGAATCATATAAAGACTAATTCCATCTATAGAAAATCTAAGGCATCATCATGTTATCACCATTAGGTCAAGAAGGGCCACCAAGGCCAAATTCCACCATCATGCATGCCATCTAAGCATTATTTAATGATGCATGCACTCATTTAAGTCTCCATACGCATGCATGCAAGTCAACTACAAATTAGAAAATAAAGTGACCTAATTAGGTCAAAGATTAGGGTTTTTGCAGTTGAAAGTTATAAAATGAAGATAAAGTGAAGGAGACTCACTTTTGGATTAGTATTGATTTTGGAGCTCTTGAGTAGCAACACAGTGTGCGGCCATAGTAGTTGGGGTTGGAGATGACATCTTCAGCTAACGGGATTTCGGCAGTGAGCTATCTGCCCTAGTCTCCTTTAGGATAAACCATCCAGGTTTGTCACCATTTTTATTGCATTCATCATTATCCAGTGTTACAGTATATGTCTGAAGGTGATTTGTAGGTTCATCTGTACAACTGGGGCATTTAGCTAGGAAACCCTAGTCATTCACTAGGACTCTGGATCACCATATTTCTTCCGCATGCAGCCTCCATCCTCACTGATAGGATTACTCTAATACATTGGGTGATTATCAGCTATCATATTGTCCATTCGGGGCAACTAGCACCAGTTTATAGGGTTGTGGGGGTGTGAACAGCAGACTGGGAGATTAATTCGCTAGGGAATATGGAGAGGTGAAAACTCTTGCATGATCTGGCCATCGTCTCTGGCATGGGTACACCTTCCTTTCAACCTATTTCCAACTGAAATTGACCATCCCTTCAGCAAAAATGTCACACTTGTTTGATTCATCCATTCGGGGTATTGCAGCAGAAAACAAGGTCATTTCTTCATCGGCTTAGCTCATCTTGCATCCATATTCTCTCTGGAGCATATTTAGCCAGCTTATCAGTGGTAATTGTTCATTCTATCCTGCAAACCCTAACCCTAATTTTAGCTATAAAATAGTTAAATTTTGCATGGCAATTTGCATGCCCGGTTGTTTCAGTAAATTTGCATAGAAATAGAAAATATCAGGATTTGGGATATTACAGTAGGGGGGTAGATTATGTTTTGCGTCGATGTATTACCCACGAAAAGGTATAGACTATCCTAAATGATGCCCATAGTGGAGCGTGTGGGGGTCATTTATCTGGGTTAGCAATGGTCCAGAAGATATTATGTGCCACTTATTTCTGGCCCACGATCTTTAAAGATTGTGTGGAAGCCGTGAAGTGTTGTCATCCTTGTTAGCTTTACACCAGAAAGATGTGGTCGCATCCTGCTCCTTTATTTCCCATGATCTCAATGGGCCCCTTCACGAAGTGGGGGATAGATTACATGACGTGCAACCCAGTCTCAGCTGGGGGGCACAAACATATCATTGTCGTTGCAGATTATTTCACGAAGTGGGCAGAGGCAATGCCCACCTATAAAGCTTACGGGGAAACGACAGCTTTTTTCATTTTTAACCAAATTATTGCATGGTTCAGTATCCCTAAAGGGATTGTCACTGACCATAGAAGTCACTTCCAAAATAGTATGATGATTGAATTGACCACTATGCTAGGGTTTAGACAAGAGCATTCATCTTCTTTCTACCCTCAAGCGAGTGGTCAAGTCAAGGCTGTAAATAAAACCTTGAATACTATTCTCAAGTGCACTATTAATGCAGCTCATTCCAATTGGCATATCATGCTTTATCTTGCACTTTGGGCATATCAGACCAATGTGAAAACTGCTAAAGGGTTCTCTCCTTTCCAACTTGTTCACAAAGTGGAAGCAGTCACCCCAGTTGAATGCGAAATCCCATCCTTAAAGATTGTTATTCATTTGTTACTTGATACAACTGAGCTAGAAGAAATTTTGTTACATTTAGAATTCCTACATGAGCAGCAAACCATAAAAACTATAGTCCATGCCCTATCCCAAGATATAGAAAATCTCCCTAGGTCACGTATTTATGACTGTATTCTGGAGGAGGATGGAACCCTGATTTGGAGGAACCATATCTCCTAAATTATAGTGAATCTAAGGCTGAAATATTTACAAAGTGTACAACATGAATTTATATTATTCTTGTAAAAATTTTGGCTTCTGATCCTTCTCCAATCTCACATTATAGAAAAAGTGATAGGATTACAAAATTTAGTCTTCTAGGGTTTTCAGGCATGAAACCCTAATTTCCATTAGCTGCCATTGCAGTTGTATTTCAGCTATGCAGTGAAACTTATCTGATTCAGAAACTGACACCACCAATAGATGTGCCCTAGTGAGGCAAGTTAGTCTATCCCTCCTTACTTGATGATCTGTGGAGAGAACACCTTCAACTAAGAATCCCTAGTTATTGCAGCTGCACAGTGCCTTCTTTCAAAGAGGATTTGATACCATGTTAAATTTTCTTAAGATATGATTAGATTATATAGGATATTTATTTTAAAAAATAACAAGTACAACAAAATGCATAATATATAAAACATACAAAAGATACAAATATTTTCATCGAGGAAACCATAAAGGAGAAAACCCCCACAAACTTGTTCAAAATAGTAAGATGATCAAAAGAAGAAATAAGAAATGTTCAACGGGTATATTTCTCTCCTCCTCTGACTGTCTCTCTCTCTCATGCACATTGGAGAGTGTGATCTGTGTATAAATTAAGAAGAAAACCTGCCAAGTTTATGCCCTTTCAAGTCATTGACCAAATATAAGACTTGAGCCTACATGTCATCTCACATGGGGCTTACTTCTCCTAGAGAGACCAGAATTACATATTAGATGATGCTACACTGGGAAATATTTCCCCAACTTAAAATGGAGGTTGTACCTCAATTTCTAGACACAATTTAGACATCTCGTAAAGGGGTAACACATCCCCAATGGGGGTACAACAACATACAATGATAATATACATCAGAATATCTTCTGAAGTTACAAATGCATCAACATGAGACTAATATGAAACATGGTGGTAATATATGGAATACAAATGTATTCCTCAACACCCTAAAACTAAAAGTAAAACCCTCCCATAAATATGATATAATACTCCTTCAAGATTGAATCCAAAGTCATGGAAACTAGTGATTCAATAGCATGGGAATGCAAGCTTTTCACACATGAGTTTATTGGATTTTGACCAACAGAGGATATGGAATTTAAATTATAGAGTAATACATCATATATGGATTTCCAAACATCATACAAATGATACAATATCCCTCATACAAATATGGTACAAAACTACTTCACGATTGAAGCCATATCCATGAAGACTAGTGATACAAGGGCATGAGTATGCAAGCTTTTCATACATGTATCGCTGATATTTAGAATTAAAAAGTATTTGGACATAATATTATATATCCATACATCATATATTGATTCTCGATCATCATAAAACTCATATAAAGTTTCTCATAAAAATTGAATATAAATCTACTTCAATATTGAAGCCAAACCCATGGAAACTAGTTATTCAAGAGCAAGGGGAATGCGAGCCTTTCATACATGTATTTATGAGATTTCAACTTACATAGATTATGGATATGATATTACAGAGACATCAATCATAAACCAAATCTTTTCCATCAACTATCCTTAGCAAGGCACAAGAACCGCTCCAACAAGTGCACGATCAAATGAGAGTGTGGGCGAATGAAGAATAAGGAATGAGAGAATGGGGAGATAGATGAGAATTCAACTATATGGACATTCAACCTGAAAATAAAACTCCTTAATTGAGCTCCCATGATAGGTCTGAATTTTCTCTCCATCAACCAACTTGGAAAGGAATCCAACTCCCTCGAAATTGGTTCACAAGCAGGGAGAGTGAACACTCCCCGTGCAATGGACAAGCAAAAGCTCTCCAAAATTCCAAAGGAAATTTAAACAATGATAAAAATATATTCTCCTTCCTCGTGACATTATTTTATTAAATTCATGATGCCCCCTAACTTCTAAGTTCGAATTTCCCTCCATGATCTTCCTCCATCTCATCTTAGTGGTTTAGTAACTCTCATGACACTTGTCTTCCTCTTCATGCTCTAATTCTTTCCCCAATTCGAATGGCTACCTCTAACTCCTAAATTCGACCTATTTGTGGCTATTTTTATCCCTAACATTCTCGCATGTCATATTTTTAATATTTCAGCAATCAGGTCTAAATTTGTCATACTTGTCATAGAATATTCCATCATTTGTTGTCATAGAGTGCATAGAATGTCCTTCCAAGTGGCACACCTTGTCTTCCAGACTCTTCCACTTCCATGGGAGTTACCCTCCTTTACCAATTCGACTTCCTTGGCTCATTATATGATATCTGAAACCACATTACCATCCAATAATGTTACATTACCAATGTTTTCTAATTTGGATGAATACCATGCTGAGTTTGCGGGGAATCTCATCACCCAAAGTCTTCACAAGATTCCAAGTGTCTTCATTAACCCATGCCACATTATTTTATTAGAATTTATCATATATGTGACCCATTTAAATGTGAATATGGTAAACTAATTTCCTTTTGGGTCCCATATCCCCTTATTACAAAATTTATGTCTCCATTTCAACCTATGGAACTAGTAGGCTGGCGAAACATTATTTGCAAATAGTCTTATTTGGAAATTATTTAATTAGGGACATGACACATAAGCTATAAAAATGGATTAAGGGGAATGGTTCAACCCATTTCGAGGATTTAGAAGACCAAGCAAAACGAAGGGAAGTAGAAGAGTAGAACGAAGAGTAAGGGAGAAGAGAAGTAGAGCACTTTGGAAGGTCATCAGAAGTTAATGCCTATGTGAAGAAATTTTTGGCACATTTTCATGGAGGGTATCTATGGTTTGGGACAAATGTCCATGTCACTGTTGATCTTATTTATCACACCACCATCCTCCCCAAGGTATGGGTTGATACAACCCAATATTTCTGTGATAAATACAATGACAAGAAATTGGTAGCGAGACTGTGGAATAAATATGATGTGGTGAATGGAAAATGGCCATACGTGATCGACACTATTAATGAAAAGGTCATTCATGTTAGAGAAATGTTGTTGGTAGTGAATATAGTATGGAAGGATCTCCCAAATCAGTGTACATCAGCGGAGCAGTGTGCAATAGGAGTACAGATGAACTGGTCGTTTTTGTTAAATGAGTTGATGGAAGATGTTGTATTACCACGAGAGGTAGGGAAGTCATTCACCTACTCTTGGCTTCTTATACTCATCGCACTAGTTGATTGGATGGAACGAACTCATTACCAAGGGATGGAAGTTGACACAGTCAACATGTGTAGGTGCAAGATATAAGAAATTATGGGAACTCGAAGATAAACATCGGTAGATTGACAACAATGTATAGTTCTACCTATACTTATATGCATTAAGGGATGAAGTAGGGAAGGTACCATGACTTGTAGATGCAGTCGCGAAGAAACACCACAATATAGCAAGGTTGGTGATGGCAATGCATGGGATACACATCCAGGCGCAGCGAGACCCAGAAAAACAGTGGGTTACGACCCAGTATAAGATCACTAATGAAGAATTTTATTCTATCATAGAATATTGGCTAGTGGAGTGCCAATTTGTAGTGAATGACAAGGACCTATCGGATCTAGGAGATGGACCACCGACGAATGTCCCGAAAGAAACCGAAGTGCCAAACGAGTCTAAAGAAGAAGAAAATTTGTAGGATGAATATTCGTCCACAACTCCAATAGAATCAGAGTTGGAGAAGCAGCATGAAGAACCAATAATTAAGCATCTCTTAGAGCAACGAGAATCAAGTAATATGGCAGGGATTTATGAGAAACATATGCAAAAGGTACTAATTGTTATCATTACGGCGACGAGCCAGAGTCAAGCAAAGATAACGTGACACGCTACAAGGTACTTTCATCAAGTTACAAACTTTTTTCAATAATGTAATGTCCCTAACTCTGATATGCATACCTAAACACTAAATACTATTGCAAATTGAATACAATTTCTGATATAAATTTAAAAACACTCAATAAAATTTCAAACTAGGTAATTCAAGGAGTTGTGCTAGGAAATTTCTAGGAAGGGGAGCAGGATAATGGAGGAAACCAAGTGTAAGTTAAAAAATAGTGATTTCATTCCCCCTAACACATTTATATCAGGGACAATCCATGTTTCAGAGTCCGCTATGCGGAAACCTACTCCCATCTTTCTAGGTCACCCAACCGTGAAACTAAGGAAATTTATTCAGTCCAGCCGACTAGGGGATTTGGGAAAATCACAGAGGTGTTATCAGGCCTTATTATATCATAAAATATTATTTTTGATGGTTCGTAACAAATATGGAGAGTTCTGAAGAGTTTTGGAAAGAATTGAGGTTTTTAGGCAATTTGGGCCTAGGGAAGTCCTGCATAATTGAGGCTCCCAAAACACAGTATGGCCTAAAATAATTTATGATATGGAATTTTGTATGTATATTTGGGTATTTAAGTGACACATATCAACTTACATAATAAAAAATGAATGCATATAACTCTCTGAATTGAAACAACAACTAGACTAGTCAAATTTAACTAGTAATCTAGCTAGGGTGTGTAAGTAAGATTGGAATTTGTAACATAACTGTATTAGACCTGATAAATTAATTGGAAAGAAACTAATGCATACATTTATGGAATATTAAACCATCCAAACACATTCCCATGAACAAGGCCCACTTATTACTACACTAGAATGCTCAAACCCTTCATTTTAATGACTAGTTAAGCTTATACATGGAAATATGAGTATGAAAACTTAATTAACAGAGTTATTGCGACCTGATGGAAATAAATAATAGTATTCATCATATTTTACATGTAATAAATAAATGTATTCACTAACCATTACACCATAGGACTCAAAATGATGGGTAGGAAGCCAAAAATTGGACATGAGAGAGATTGAGAGTGTAGGTGAAGCTTGGGATTCACTAGAGCTCAAATTGAATGAGATGGAGGCTGAAAAATATGACTGATAAGACTTCAATTTCTGAACATTAAGTGCTCCATACCTACAAAGAGAAGGGAATGGAAATGAAGGAGATGGGATAGGAAGGTTTGGGCCTCATCTCCCAGAGCTCTAAGGTGCATCACTTAGAAGATTATGCTCACATAGCATCAAAAAATAAATTTATCAACCAAACCATGTGAATGAGCTCAAATTGTTCTTTGATAGAACTCAGGGTGACATGTTTATCAAGTAGAGGACAATGGTGACCTGTGAGAGAAAGTCAACCACCTAGAAGACCTAATCCTAGCCACATATGCAACCTCCTTGAGAAAATTGAAATGTATGACCATGTGGAGATGTTTCCATGTCAAATTCAACCTTTTGACTTATAAATTGCACCCTTTGTAGTCAAATAGTTGTTTCTTATATTACTGGAAGCTTTATGCTTTTCCCTACTTTTGATACTGAGTCTCCAAAAGGAAACTGCGCCCTCCTTTGCCAAAACTTTCCTACTTTTGTTTTGACATCTTTTCCAAGTCTCCAAAAGGAAACTGTGCCCCCTTTTCCAAAAATTTCCTTCTTTTGTTATGACACCTTTTGTCATAGATTTTGGGAACTTTTCCTATCTCTATGACTGCTTTTCTCATAGAGTTTCCACTTTCTTAATCTCCTCCCTTGGAAAGTTGGCTTGCCAATTGTGCCTAACATGGAAATCTCAATTCCACATGTTATTTGCACAATAATTAATTAATGGAAATAATTAAAATCAAGTGCATGCCTTAATAAAAATTATTCGGAGAAAATTCCTTAGGATAATTAATTAATGGCTCATAAATAATACGTTGAAAAAATTCTCGGGGTGAGGTGATTAATGCGTCTTTGACCCCCCACAATGTGTTGGGCATGGTCAACACTTTTATGTCCAAAAATATGGGGACATGACAGTCCTCCCCTTCCAAATACGCTTGTCCTCAAGCAAAAGCACTATAGAGTGCTGCAAATTTGTCCACCATGTAGGAGAACTGGAGTATGAACTCATGTGCAGAAAAAACGTTGTCTTGCTCTAGCAAGCCAGCATGTAAAGTTTCTCCAAAAAAAAATGTCAGGGTTTCATTCCTTGTATTGCACCACCTTCAGTGATTATGCCTTCCAACGCAACATATCAGACAAAAATTTGCCTAGATCCCATTTTCTCAACTGACATCTCCAAACATTAGTATCTACCATAAAAATTTATCATCACAGGAAATGAGATGCATGATGTAGAAATCATAACATTGCACTGAAAATTGGAAATTCTCAATGTAAAATTGGAAATATGTGAGATTTTCCCACCCAACATTAATTTATTTATGTGCTTGATGCACATCATCATTGAATCTCACAATGATGTTGCTGCAATGACATAGGTCTGAGTTCCATGTCCATACCCAATGAGTATAAGCATCATCCAACCAACAAGTATGCCCAAACTGCTCATACAATTTTTTTGATGTGTCTGATGTATCTCCATTAATGCAAGAAAAATATTTACCCTCCAAACTCCACATCTCCATCATGTGTCTAGCCACCCAATAAATGGACAAATAGAATTGCATGTTGAATAATTCAACTACCAATGATGCACTTGTCAAACCACATGGCTTCACCATCAATCCCTCCACTAGATGTGGCTGAAATAGAGGTGTAGGCTTAAGAATTGTGACCTAACTCCTTGCAACAGTCATCCATCAATATAATGGATGTACAACTTACTCCATTGGTTGGGTCAATGATAGTGAGATTATGTGCCTCCTCCAAAACTGTACAACACTTCCCTAGAAGCAACTCATAATCTCGTAAGAAACATGCAAGTGCTTACTCTTCACCTTGTTTGACCTAAATCTCCTCAAGCACATGCAAATCAGAATGCACCTCATGTGCAGGTCTATGGGTGGTACCTAAGGGCTGCAACATATATATTTTTGGCTTCCCACTTGTTAGGACAAAGAATTCATTAGGGAAATTGAACTCTTTACCTCCCATAGTCTTCATTCCCAAGGTGTCTCTATCCGCCCAATTAATGGATGAATAAGGAACTTTGTTTGTTGATCCATATGGAAAGTGATCAGCCATCTTTCTGATAGAGAATAATATGTAATCCTTCTCCTTAATCTTGTTGATGTAATTGTAACTTCGGAATGTATTCACTTGTATTTCTTATGTATTGTACCCCGATGTTTATTTCGGGATGTGTCTGTAATGTAATTGAGACATGTCATGCCCCGATGTTCCAATCAGGAGTTTCTATAATGTAAACAAGTCATGTCAAGTCAATGTGGGTAACCCTCCTATTGTTCAAGGGTTAAAGTCCCCGCAGTTCTGGGGCACTAGGGTTGTTAGACTCACCTAGTGAAGTCAGCCCTAGTAGGGTTTAGTCAAGTTGGGAATTAGTATAAATAGAGAGCTAGCCTCTCTATTTATCACACACTCACTCACACTCAGTTGTAGCGCATAGTTGAGGAAGAAGAAGACACTGGGGCTAGGAAGAAATAAGGTTACTGCTGTCGGGAGATCATCTTACTGTTTTGGGTTTTACTTTTGGTGTTGATTCTATCTCTTAGGAAGTTGTGGGGATTTCTCCATTTATGGTTTCCCCGAGGAAAAAAATTGTGTTCATTGTCTCTTTTGTTTGATTGTTGTGCTTGTTATTCTCTCAGTTAAAGATCCTAATACAATGCTAGCTTAATGTTAAAATTCTAACATGGTGTCAGAGCTAACCTAAGAAGAAGACATTGTGTAGCTGTGGGAACTAGGGTTTCCTACTTTGTGGATCTCTCTCCACATATTTTCAGCAAAATAAGGTTGGAATAACTCTCCTCCCTAGGGTGCATCTTTCTGTTGAAGCAGAATCCAATTCTGAGGTTTTTCAGTTTTGGACCCGACACTACTGCTGGAAATTAGGGCTTTCCACAGAAGTGGAATTTTTTAGTGAGCGCGGGCCTATATTGATCTCCTACCCAAAATCAAAGTTTAGAGATCAAGATTAAATAATTTAGTTGGACAAAACTCCGAAAAAGCAAAACCCTAATCTGCTCCTGAACCAGCACTACAGAATTTGAGCTCCAAAAGAATTTCAGCTCCAAATCCAGATCCAACATCTTGACCTAGTAAGATCTAAATCTTTTCTATTTCCATTTGAGGTTCTCAGTTAATATGGATCATCACACAAAGATTTATGAAAAGCTTGAGGGAGCTTATAACTTCCAATCCTTGAAGTATAGGATCTCCCTGGTTCTGGAAGAAAATGAGTTGGACTCCTACATCCATGAAGAGGTTCCAGTTCCAGAGGGAGATGAGGCCAAGGCCTTACATAAGAAGAAGTTAGTTATGGAAAAGAGGATTATTGCTGATTAAATCAAGGATCACCTCATACCATAGGTGTCCTCCCTCAAGACACCTAAAGCTATGTTTGATTCCCTAACCAAACTATTTGAAGGGAAGAACATAAACCAAAAGATGACTCTAAGGAACTAGTTGAAGAATGTAAAGATCCAGAATGAGGAGACCATCTAGTCATACTTCACAAGGGTCTCACAGATCAAAGAACAACTTGAAGCAGTAGATGAAGAAGTGGAGAATGCAGAAATTGTGATGACAACCTTGAATGGTCTCCCTAGGTCATGGTATTCTTTCATCCAAGGAATCTGTGCTAAGAAGAAGTTAGTCAAGTTCAGTAGACTGTGGGAAGAATGTTCACAAGAAGAAGCTCGAATAGAAGCTCGAGAAGAAAATATGGGAAGTGAAGATCAAGCTCTCACAGTACACTCCAAGAAAGGAATAAGGGAAAATCATCATCACTAAGGTAATCATTCTCATCAGAAAAGAAGGGATCCGTCCAAACTCAGATGTTATACATGCGATGAAATAGGACACTTTGCTAGAAGTTGTCCCATGAATAAGAATGGATCCAAAAAGAAGAAGAACTCCAAAAGAAGAAATCATGCTCACACTGCTAAGGATGATGATCCTCCCAGGAAGAAAGTAAAACAAGAAAGTGAAGACTCTTCAAGTGATGAAGAATATGTTCTGATCTCCACTCTCAAGGGAACTGTCACTCATAGAAACAAAGATTGGCTTATTGATAGTGGGGCTTCCAAACACATGACAGGATTCAAGGAATCTTTTGAGAAACTATCTGAACATAATTCACCCCATAAGGTGAAACTTGGGGATGACTATGAATATCCCATAAAGGTAGTGGTGAATCCTCCTACAAGCTAGACTCTGGAAAATCTATGAAAATGAAGGATGTCTTGTTTGTACCAGGACTAAAGAAGAATCTTCTCTCCATACCAGCACTCGATGCAAAGGGCATGAAGGTTGCATTTTTAGATGGCCAAGAGGAAAGACTATTGATGATGCAATAGTAATTGGAGAACAAGAAGGAGGATTATACAAATTGAAGGGCCATCCAAAACAAGCATTGGTCCATGACACAGTAGAGCCAAATGAACTTTGGCATAGAAGGCTTGCACATGTGCACTACAAAGCACTACCACTTGCAAGCAAAGTTGTTGAAGGCCTTCCAGAAATTCAAGCAAAACACGAAGGAGTCTGCAAAGGATGTGCGAAAGGAAATAATACAAAGAAGACATTTCCAAGTAGTGAGAGCAAGGCAAAAGGAATCTTGGAAATCATCCACTCCAATGTATGCGGACTAATGTCATCAAGCTCACTAAGCGGGTATGTATACTATGTTTCTTTCATTGATGATTACTATAGGAAGACATGGATTTACTTCATGAAGAACAAAGATGAAGTTTTTAGCAAGTTCAAGGAATTCAAAGCCTTGATCGAGAACCACACAGAAAATAAGATCAAGACCTTTCGATCAGATAATGGCGTAGAATTCACATCAAATGAATTCAAATACTTATGCAAAGATTCAGGGATTAAGAGGGAGTTATCCACTCCATATAATCCACAACAGAATGGGGTTGTAGAAAGGAAGAATAGAACTATCATGGAAGATGCAAGAGCAATGCTTCATGATCAAGATCTTCCCATGCATCTATGGGCAGAAGTTGCTAGAACAACGGTGTATGTACAAAACCGTACTCCACACAGAGTACTCGAGAACAAGACACCTGAAGAAGTCTTTTCCAGCAAGAAACCAGAAGTCAGCCATCTCAGAATATTTGGCTGTCAGTGTACATACAGATTCCGAAAGAAAATAGGACAAAGTTATATCCTTCAGGAAAGAAGGGTATATTTGTGGGATACTCTGAAAGCTCGAAGGCTTACAGAATATACTTCCCAGGATTCAAGAAGATCGACATCAGTAGAGATGTGACATTTGATGAAGACTTGGATTACAACAAATCTAGAAAAATACCTGCTAAAGATCCTGAAGAATCAAAAGCACCCAGAACTCATGACACAATCATAAATGAAGAAACTCAAGAAGAAGATCGAGAATTTGAAGAACCACAAGAACCTGTAGATCCACCTCAGGAGAAGAATCCTCACAAGGGGAAACCTGCTTAGGTACGGGAAGCTATCCAAGGTGCGGAAAGATATGGGGTTCCAGAAGAGAATTACAGAGAAAGGAAAAGGACCAGATCCTGCTACGGGTATGTAGCTTTATTGTGTGACTTTATCAATAAAGAACCTTCCAACTATGAAGAAGCGAAAGAACGGAAAGAATGGAAGGATGCTATGATCGAAGAGTATCAATCGATCATGAAGAATGATGTTTGGGATGTTGTCCCAAGACCAGAAGGGAAGTCGGTTGTAACTTCCAAATGGATCTACAAGATCAAGCATGCTGCAGATGGTAGCATAGAGAAATATATAGCAATATTCGTGGCTCGTGGCTTCTCATAGAAAGAAGGAATAGATTATGAATAAACCTTTGCACCCGTATCCAGATACACTTCCATTAGATCAGTACTTGCTCTGGTCGCAGTGATAAAATAGAAGATACACCAAATGGATGTCAATACTACTTTCTTGAATGGTGTAGTGGAAGAGGAAGTGTATGTAGAGAAGCCACTCGGTTTTGAGACACATGGTAGGTAGTCTCATGTGTATAGATTGAAGAAAGCCCTGTACAGTTTGAAATAGTCACCCAGGACATGGTACAATAGAATTGATGGCTTTCTATCCAGTTTGGGATTTACCAAAAGTAAAGCAGATTCCAACCTTTACTACAAGGTTGAAGATGGCAACCCAGTGATGCTCCTACTATATGTAGATGATCTGTTTGCAACAGGTATGGATGGGTTGATTGTTGATATGAACAGGAAGCTTGCTGCCGAGTTCAAAATGAAGGACTTGGGTATGATGCACTATTTTCTAGGCATGGAGGTGTGGTAGAATGCAGATGGAATCTTCCTCAGACAAGGGAAGTATGTAGTAGAGATCTTGAAGAGGTTCAGGATGATGGACTGCAAGGCCATGACCACACCTATGGCATCGAACCTGAAGCTATTGAGTGATGCTTCATCAGAAGTGGTTGATGCTACGATGTAGCGTCAGATGATTGGGTCCTTGATGTACCTGATGAACACGAGACCAGATATTTGATTTGCTGTGAACACCTTGAGCCAGCTTCTGACAGATCCAAGACATGTTCACTTGATTGCTGCAAAGCATATTCTGAGGTACCTTAGGGGTACAATTGATTATGAGCTCAAGTATGAGGTGAATCAGAAGATTAACCTAGAGGGTTATGTTGATTCAGATTGGGTAGGAAGTGCCATCGATAGAAAGAGCACTTTAGGGTGCTTCTTCAGTATGGGATCAGGTGTGATCTCTTGGTTTAGCAGGAAGCAATCCTATGTGGCACTGAGTACACTGAAGCAGAGTATGTCACATCTTGTTTAGCTAGTTGTGAGGCAGTATGGGTGAGGAAGCTACTATCTGATTTATTTGATCTCTAGATGGATGCTACTTATATACATTGTGACAACCAGAGTCGCGTGAATTTGTTGGAGAACCTGGTGTTCCATGACAAGTTGAAGCATATCGAGATCAAGTATCACTATATCAGGGATATGGTGCAAAGGGAAGCAGTGAAGCTCTAGTACATTGCGACGGATGAAGAGATAGTTGATGTGTTGACAAAGCCATTGGCTAGGGTGAAGTATGAGTAATTTATGGACAAGCTTGGTGTTCTCCAGGTTGAGGTTCCCTCCAAGGGGAAATGATGAGACCTAGAGCCATTCTGACATGGTGAGAGGATTGGTTTCTTCCATTGTTAGATGTAAGGGCTAAGCCATTCTGTCATGGTGAGAGGATTGGTTCCTTCCATGTCAGATGTGAGTGTTGAGCCATTCTGATGTGACTATAGGATTGGTTCCTGCATGATCAGATATAAGCATTGAGTGCCATTCTTAGAATGGAGGCACCTGGTCAGTTACCAAAAAATCTCAATCTGGGACTAAGGGCCATTCTGATGTGACTGTAGGATTGGTTCCTACATGATCAGATGTGAGTGCAGATCCCTTCTAACATTGGTTGTCAAATGTAAGTGCAGAGCCCTTTCGGCATGAAGGATTGCTTCCTTGCATGGTCAAATATAAGTGTTGATCCTTTCTGACATTGGTTTTTAGATGTAAGTGCAGAGCCTTTTGGCATGGAGGATTTGTTCCTCACATGGTCGACTATAAGTGCTGACCCTTTCTGACATTGGTTTTTAGATGTGAGTGTTGGGCCTTTCTGATAGGGTTGTGGGATGTGTTCTCACATGGTCAGATGTGAGTGTTGGGCGTGCCTTTCTGATATGATTATAGGATTCGTTCCTACATGATCAGATATACATACTGGGTGGGCCATTCTGACTTAGGGTCAGATATAAGTGCTGAAAGAAGACCTACATGGAGGCTAGTCCTACAACCATCATGAAAAAGGGATGGCTCTATAGAACTTCCTGTGACGAGAAGAATCATGAGATAGCACCCGTGATGATGATCCAGTAGTGATGATCCAGATCGAGAGATGATCCATATCCAGTGATGATGATCCAGATCGAGTGATGATCTAGATCCAGTGATGATGATCCAGATCAAGTAATGATCCAGATCCAGATGAAGATGACTTGAAGATGAATATCACTTGAAGATGAAGACAACAAGGACTCGATGATGATCCAGATGATACAGAGAAGAATAATTGTGTTGATAAATTGTGTCGATAGAATACCTTCCTAGTTAAGAAGGAGTGTTTATGTAATTGTAACTTAGGAATGTATTCACTTGTATTTCTTATGTATTGTACCCCGATGTTTATTTCGGGATGTGTCTATAATATAATTGAGTCATTTCATGCCCCTATGTTTTGATCGGGAGTTTCTATAATGTAAACAAGTCATGTCAAGTCAATGTGAGTAACCCTCCTATTGTTCAAGGGTTAAAGTCCCCGTAGTTCCGTGGCACTAGGGTTGTTAGACTCACCTAGTAAAGTCGGCCCTAGTAGGGTTTAGTCAAGTCAAGAATTAGTATAAATAGAGAGCTATCCTCTCTATTTATCACACACTCACTCACACTCAGTTGTAGCACATAACTGGAGAAGAAGAAGACATTAGGGCTAGGAAGAAAGAAGGTTACTGCTGTCGAGAGATCATCTTACTGTTTTGGGTTTTACTTTTGGTGTTGATTCTATCTCTGAGAAAGTTGCAGGGTTTTCTCTATTTATGGTTTCCCTGAGGAAAAACACTGTGTTCATTGTCTCTTGTGTTTGATTGCTATGCTTGTTATTCTCTCAGTTAAAGATCCTAATATAATGCTAGATTAATGTTAAAATTCTAACAAATCTCAATGGGTTCTTCGTACATATTTTCTACCTCATAGCTTTTTGCAAGCATCTGCAAATATTCTCTTTTCTCATGTCCTTCCTCCACATGATATTTTTCCATTATACTCGGAACATTCCCTTCCATGCAACATGAAAGGTGTGACATTATTAACTCCTTTTGAAGTTGATAGGTCTGCAACTTTGACTCTTGAAGGGATCTTTGTGTGGTGTTTAATGAGTTACTGGTGATCTCCAACTCATGAGTTAGCCTGTCAGATTATTCCTCCTTCTTGAATGCACTATGGTACATCTCAGCCACCATGAGGAGATGATCTCTATCAGATAGTAAGTTCACCTATCTCTCCTTCATCTTGGCCATGCCTTCTTTCAGTGCTAGTCACTTCTCTAGAAATTATTCTCCTTCCATATGTCCTCCAAAATATTTCCAACATCTTGCCACTAAGGCATTGATGCCAGCAAGGTTGTTCATGGCTGCCATAAGAGTTTCTCTATCCTTCTTAAGTTGTCCACTCAGATGATGTGGCTCACAAAGAAGATCCTCCATGAAGGTTTATTCCTATAACAACTGGCATATACTACTACTTTTCTTGTGACAACACAAAGCTCATTCTCATCATACAAGCCAGCCTTTGAATTTTCTACAAAATCACTCCCATGGTGTGAAGTGGAGGGTATCTTTGAAGGCTGGAATGACATGTGATCTATACAAAAATAAGAAATAATCTCATGCCTTGGAATTTCAGCTTCATCACGCTGAAGAGAGTCTGAAATTCTGAAATGTTTCTATCCCTTTGCATCATATTTTTCCCCTTCAATTTTCCTAGTTCACATCCATCTGGTGAGGGCTTATCTTCCACTTCCTGAGGGAGTTCAGATGATGACTTCATATCTGATATTTTTTCTTCTTTTGGATACAATCCAAAATATCTCTTATCACCATTGACAACATCACATTTCTTTGAACCAATTTTTTGTTCACCAATAGAGAGAGTACAAGTAAATTCATCTCTCTCGCAATTGTCTTTCATCTTGCAGTCCTCATATGAAATTGAAGTCTTTTCCTCCTCCCATGGATAAGAAGGTTGTCGGTGTACATGGATACTGCAAAAATCATAACTTTTATCATCAATGTTCTTCATCTTTCCATATTTCTGTACAGATAGTTTGGTGGCCTACTCCTCCACCAAATTTTCTGGTTCACACCCAAGCGGTGTGGCCTTGTCTTCTTCTTCCTTATGTGGATCCTAACATGACTGTGACTCTAATTTGTATTATTATTTAGGATCTAATCCAAAAGATGCATTTCCACCACCATATGAACCCAAATCCTTAGTAGTGGTTGTTACAGAGAGAAATTCATATGGCTTGGGGTACCACAACAGACAGCTTGACTCCAGAAATCAATCCTTTCCAATATGCAGTAGAAATCAAATATCTAACACTAAAGGATCAGACCACGTACCTTATTCCGAACGGTTGAAGTAGATCCCCATTGAGCTTTCCAACTAAGGCTTGAATTGATTAATCACTTTCCTCAACAACAAGTAAACAAGACAAGCATATTATATATATTGGTGTTAGATCTATTCTAACATATATAATCAACAATGTATAAGCATTTGAAATCCTCCATGGATAAAATATTCATTCAAACATACATTATTGGATAGGAAAAGATATTTCTATTAATATAAAATCAAAGATTACAATGAATACAACCTATGTCGGCACGTCTACGAATCGGAGAAACTAAATCCCCCACTTGGGCCTCCACCACCTCAATCCTCCATCTCTCAATAGAAATCTCACAAGCAAAAGGAAAGCTTGGGAAGAACACAAAAATACTCCAAGGGACAAAGGGATGTAGACTCAAGAACAAGTTCTGGCAACAATGGACTATAGTTTCTTTGCTCTCAATTCTCTTATGCCTTCAATGTATCCAAAGAGTTCCTTATATAGATTTTCAAAGGGGTAGTGAAAGGTTGAATCCGAGTGATCTCCAGGCATATGGAAGGCCAGGAGACAAGTGAGTCGAATCCATGTCAAAGAAAAATCCAAAAGGATTTGTATTTTGTACAAATCCCGATGTAGGTGGTTTTAGGGGTCAAACCCGCGTATATACATGATAGGGGGTTTAAAAGTCGCGTATAGCAATTTTCACATGTTTAGAGGGATGGTCTAGGAAACATCAAAGGACAAAAAATGGTACAAGGGGTCTAAGGAGTCTGCATAGGGACATGGGGAGGCCATACAAGTATGATTCACCTAGTGTGGTAAAATCAGTTATAACAGATGCCCCCTAATGTGTGAGGTCAGAGGGGTCATACGATGGCCGAAATACATTATAGGTTCATCCTAGAAGTGGAGTGATGAAGGATCCCAAATGGAAGACTAGCCACCCAATCAACATAGTACAATGATACAACTCTGCACATAACTACAAATACATATAGCAGTCTCGGATACATAAGAGTACAATGGCCATGAATAGGCATGATACAAAATATCACATAAGTGGTCATTTCCACGTACAATATACATAGATCAGAATCTCCATGATGAAGATATACAAAGGATCATGATCTCCATAATAGCTGAAGATATACAATGGATCAAGATATCCAGAATACCTGAAAATGTCTGACATATACTGGAATCAAGTCATGACAGCTGAAATCTCATGAACACTGGCACGATCAAGGAGGTAGCATATAAGAGATGCCACCAATTTGGAAGGTTTTCTACACAAACCACTACGAGTACATGTCCTACTATGTGAATAGAAGTGTCGAGGTCGAACATAGTAGTCCATCGTCTGATTACTGGTCATTGATGTATACCGTTAACAGACGCGAGATCACCCACCGATAATGAAAATGGGAATCAAGGTACTAGAGTGCAAACTAACAAGTGTGAATAAATGTGTTGAGGTCAAACACTTGATAGGATCCATCGATCAGGGGACATTGATGTATTCCCAAAAAAAGTCGATGGCAAGAGAACCTGCCACTGATGACTGCAAGTCTCAAGGCACTCAAAAATGACTCTAGATTCCAATCCCAGAATAATAGATCTATAGTCAATGGGATGAAATCCACTGGAAGGAGGGCATTAAGGCATCCCCCATCATCCAACACGAGGTACTCAGCAAAGATGTATAACGTGGAAGGACTCGATCATAAGGTGCATGAACCAGTAACTGTACCGGGAATGGCCGACATGCAAAGTCAAGATAACTGAGGAATGGCCAACTCAGGTTTCAACTTCCTTCGAACAAGAGCATAATGGAAAATGGTGACTGAAGAAATGTAGCAGAGACTCGATATATAGAACTGGGACATCTCTCTGACACAGGAGGCATCGACAGAGGCTCCGTGGGGACTGGAAGCTTAACCAGTCGGTGGAGATAAACTCAAATAAAACGAGTATAGCTCCTAAAGTCAAACTATAAACCCAATCAACGGATGTGATATACAGTGCTCTGTTCGAAGGCGACACGACTCGACAGCTGCCAAAAGATAACATCTTTCCTTGTCTGGATTTTTGGTTTTTTTTATTTTTTCTGGACTTTTTCAAATATTTAAAAATCTTGAAAAAGAATAAAATTGCTTTATAATTACAGACTAGGAGGAGACGAGTGTCATATGGGAAAACAAACTAGTTCCAAGTAGTGGAACATACCTATGTTCAATGCAAGGATACATGTGTAGGATAGCGACACTCGAGGGAAAATCCCCTCCTGGTAAAAATAGGGAATCAAGCTGCAAAGGATGTATAAAATGGCTCTGCATGGCTAGACATGAGACGAGCTTGGGCTATGTGGCTGAAACTCAATGTCAGGAAGCTGACGTAAGGCTCAATAAGGCAGAAAAAGCTCATGATAATGCAATTACAAGTTGACATAAGGGAGTCCCGAGGGAAATAGGCCAGCAAAAGATCAAGAGGAGTATGAAGCTCTTGCGAAATGTCATGGCAATACTATACAATGGACTCCCACAACCTAAGGGACAAAATGTCAGCATGGGCACCAAATGCAAATAAGGCGCTAACTAGGGTACCCATGTAAGGTCAAGCTCTACCACTCATATCATGCCATTTCTAAAATAGCAAGAAGGTTCCGTGACATAATAGAGTGGGTTCGTACCTAAGGCTATAATGAAATGGTCATAAAGTCATGCAAAATGAAAACAGTGATGAAACCTAACCTATATGCCAGTTTAGACATGATACCTGAAATCGGCATGAACGGGTCAATCCAACGGCTAAAACGACACTCAAAAAGGTCTCCTACATCATAAATTAGTCCAAAAATGGTCCAAAAGTATTAGAAATGGTCCAAACTATAGGAAAGGGGGTGAAATTTTTCAAAAATTTGAAAATTTTCTATAAATAGTAAAAAATTCAAAACATTATAAAACATTTGAAATTTTTACCCATTTGAGCTCAGAACTTCAACAGCGAATTCCAGGAACTCCAAGAAATGTGATAGATGTGAGATCCTTTATGGGACTTGTCGGGTACTACAGGAGGTTCATTGAAGGATTCTCAAAGGTTGCACATTCAATCTCTTCTTTGCAAAAGAAGGGGATAAATTTTGAATGGACACCAAGATGTGAGGAAAGCTTTCAATGATTGAAAAATATTCTTACAAGTGCACCAATTTTGAATATTGCAGACCCAGAAAAAGACTTTGTCATGTGTACTGATGCATGTAATCAAGGACTTGGAGGAGTTATTATGCAAGACAACCACATGGTATGCTATGAGTCAAGAAAGTTGAAGGAGCATGAGAAGAACTATGCTACTCATGATTTAGAACTTGCAGCCATAGTACATGCTCTAAAGATGTGGAGACATTACTTAATGGGATGGAAATTTGAGCTAAGGACAGACCATTGTGGTCTGGAATACTTTTTTTATCAGCCAACTTTAAATGCTAGACAAGCTAGATGGTTGGAATTTTTTTGTGAATTTGATTTTGAAATCAAACACATAAAAGGAAAAGAAAGAAAGGTGGTTGATGCACTCAACAGAAAGGTACATGAAATGCATGTGGTGTCTCTTAGTATTTTCCAACCAGATTTGAGGTAGCATATTATTAACCATATTGTTGAGGATGAAGTCTACGTACATATAAAGGACAAGTTGTAGCAGAAAAGCCTTGAAAAGAAGTACGAGGGATATAAATTGGAAGAAGATGAACTTCTTACTTATAAGAATAGAATTTATATTCCAAATGTGGCATACTTGAGGAGGATTGTTATGGATGAAATCCATCAAGCTCCATATTCTAGTCACCCAGGATACCAAAAAACAATTTCTACAGCCAGAAAGCAATATTTTTGGTCGGGAATGAAAAAAGACATTTTTGAGTATATTTCTAAGTGCATGAAATGTCACCAAGTGAAGGTTGAACATCAACACCCAGCAGGTTTATTGCAACCTTTTCCAATCCTAGAACGGAAATGGGAAGTAACTTCCATGAATTTTCTTACATGATTTCCAATGACTATGAAACAACATGATTCCATCATGGTTGTGGTGGACAAGTTAATAAAGGCATCACATTTTATACCATTCAAGTCCACATATAAATCTGATTCCATTGCAAATATTTTCATGAAAGAAATTTTTCATATTGCATGGATTTCCCAAGACAATAATTTTTGACAGAGATACCAAGTTTACTTCCAATTTTTGGAAGGGTCTTTTTGCAGATTTTGGTACAAACTTGAAATTTAGCACCACCTACCATCCTTAAACAGATGGACAAACAGAGAGAGTAAATCAGGTGCTTGAAGACATGCTTCACATGTATGTAATGGACAAACCATCCAAGTCGGGGATTATTTACACTTGGTAGAGTTTGCATATAATAACGGGAAGCAAGCATCACTAGGAATGAGTCCATATGAGGCTTTATATGGAAGAAAGTGTACGACACCAGTGATTTCGGATAATCCAGTGAACAAAATTGTGCTTGGTCCAAAATTGCTTAAGGAAATGGAACAAGCCTAGTTGCAAAGATCAGGAAAAACTTGAAAGCAGCCCAAGATAGATAGAAGAGCTATGAAAATAAGCATAGAGTGCATAAGGAGTTCAGTGTTGTGGATCATGTTTAACTTAGAGTAAGGCCAAGGAATACTTCCTTGAAGCTTGGGAGTTGTGCCAAGCTATCACCTAGATATTTTGGGCCATTTGAAGTGCTTGAAATAATAGGGCCAGTTGCATATAGACTTGCATTTTCTGCTAGCACTAGAACTCATAATGTTTTTCATGTCTCTTTGCTTAAGAAATATGTACACGATCCTAACCATGTGATTAATTGAGATGTGATCCAGGTGGAACCCAAGGGAGAGTTCCAAACCGAGCCATTGCGCATCCTAGACAAGAAGTCACAGTGCTCCGGAACCGAGCCGTTGGAAGGTCAAGGTGCAATGGAAGCACTACGGTACCAATGAGGCTACGTGGGAGCTGGAGGATGCCATGAGATTGGAACATTCATTTTTGTTCAATTTTGAAGAGCACTAAGGATAGTGCTAATGTAAGGGGGAGGGGAATGTAATATCCTGTTTTTTACCTCTATTGCATTAACAATGTATATGATGTAAATACCATTATTAAATCCTGGTGAGGAGCTAAAGCCCAAGGCCTTTCCATAATATTTAGTGTTTCATGTATCGAAAATTAAAATCGATACCTATGGTTCGCGTGCTAGCCATGAACATTATAAAACGAGACATCATGTAAATATGAAATTAATAAAAATACCCAAAACTAGCTATGTCAATGCAACAAAGAGATGGGGGCATGATTTCACAAGGAATTGGAATTGAGAGGGAAATTATTCAAACTATTGAGCCAATAGTGTTGAGACAAATGTCAATGGGACAACCCATAAAGTTGTCAACTACCCATTTTATCTTTTTGTACCTAATCATTTATTTCTTCCAGAAATTGGTTGAGATAGTTAATGCCTTGGGAATGGAAGAATATGGCAATCAAATTCGTATTGGGGAAAGCTATATTTTTTGGAAAACGAATTTTTTGCTTATGGGGCAAGTTATCACCCAAAAATTGGTGCACAAGCAATTATTCATTCACGTCCTTTATTCCCTCACGCAACTGGAGCTTTCTATGTGTTTTTCCCTCATGATTTATGTTGTTTTCCTCGTTTTTTCCATACCCAGAAATCTGTTTTTGTATTGCTAAGCGAATGAGCAGCAGAGATTCACGATTTGGGGGTTTGGGGAGGTCGTTTTTGCCCTTGTGAATCCCATGAATGTTTTTGAAGTCGAATTGCTTTACAATGGTTGATTTCCCCATCTGAAAATTCATTTTTTGATTACCAAGACGATTTTCTCAGACCCAGCACTTGTGGTTGTTGATTTGTGCATCCTTATTTTGGTCTAAACTGTATAGGAGTGGAAGAGGCACAGAATTGGCTTGATAAACCTAGTGAAGAGAGGAAACTCACAAACAGATCAAGAGAGGCTGGAAAATATTCTATGCACAACCTGAAGAGCACTGGAAGCAAAGGTATGGCCTGAGGGACTGTGTAGTAGTGAAGGGAATAATTTCTTGTGTTGGGTGTGTAGGTATTGTGGATGCCAAGCTAGATAGATCTGGTGCAGGTGTCCATAGCTCTGTGGTTGAGCTCACTAGCTTAGCAATTCTCCCTTTCCACTGCCTTAGCATTCTGATAAACCCAATTGTAGATTGGATTGGCTGAGCTTTGATGTGTTTTGGCTATGTGTGAGCCTGTTGTTCCCTAGTTCCTTGTGGAAATCATGCCCGGCTCGGGGATGGCAGTGGTGCTGAGAGATTGATGAGCACACTGGCGTATGGTTGGGTGGAACGTTTCAGCGACATAGCTAGTTGAGAGACAGCTACATTTCAAGGTAAGTGCTCTCTTGAATTTAATTCTTGCAATGTATTTATTTTAGTGATTTGTTTATGAACATATGGAATGCGTTGAAATGTATTTTCTTTCGTTGTGATGCAATACTCCATAGTAAAAGAATTCTAGGATAAATTAAGGAGTATCTATAAAGGTGATGACAAAGTCATAAACGCCAAATTGCAAACACACTCGGCACAATTTGAAACTCTCAAAATGAAGGAAGAGGAAGATGTTGCCACATACTTCCTAAGAGTGGATGAGATGGTTGATAAAAACAATCAATGAAATTGAAAGTGGAGTGTGAATCAGTTTCATTCAAGCTTAAACTTTTCTCAATTTTAATCAATTCTATCCTATTTCTAATATGAAATAACTTAATGTCGATGGATAGCAAATATGTAAACATATAACATCAATCGTACACATAATATGCACAAAGACTCATTTTACGAGGAAACCCATAAAAGGAGAAAACCTCTTCTTCTTAGGATGTTAAGCAATCTTCAACTTCTATACATCACAATTATTGAGCACCCACTCAATCAATTTTCTAGCACCCTCTAGATGAAAGAATTAACTCCCTGAGTATAAACAACAACTTGCATAATAAATACACCAATCTCATCTTACTTCAAATAAATTCACACATCAATGTATGTAAATCCACACTTCAAATTAAACTCTCCAACTTATGCTTTTTACATCAATCCACACATCATTGTATGTAACTTCCAATGTCAAGCTTTAGCAATCACCAGTTCTTAACCCAATCAACATAACCAAAACATTTATTGCAAAAACTATTTCAACTACAAGAAACAATTCCATCTATAACACTCTATCTCTGTAAATTGATATATAAACCGCCATTACTCAAAAAAAATTATTCATACTCTACCCATTTATCATGTCCAGCAGCATGGTTTTTTCCTTAATGATGCATTGATACACACTTGACTGCAAATGACTCTATCTCTGTGTTAACCATATTGCATTCTTTGAACTCTATCTATGTATTCCAATCATTTTTCTTACCTCTATTCTCAATGCTCTTCCTCTGGATTCAACCATGCATTCTATTTCCTCAATGCATTCCTTGTCCTCTTTTTTAAAACTCAGCGCTTACCTTTATGCTCAACCACAGACACTTGACTCTGTCTCTGCATTTTAAATACACAACCCTGCAACCCTATTCGTTGTATCTGCCTCTCTAAACTCTGTACACAACAGTAATCAACGCAACCACTTCATACCATGAATACTTTGCATTTATGAATTGATATGCCCATCAATTTTATATTATTCCTTTAGACCCAATAAAAATACACATCAACAATCAGCGCATCCATATATTCAAGCAATCGAATCGGTTTGAATAAGTTATGGAAACTTCTACAACTGAAAATGTTTTGGTAACCCCCCAGCAACTATCAAGGTTTATTTAGATTTTGTCATACTTTGACTAATTTGATGTCTAATAAACAAGTTCGATTCATTATTATACTATACCTCATTTGATCGTCAAATGCATAATTTTCAAACCTCAATCGATAGTAATGTGCCATATGATTTTCAATAGTTACAATATAATTTTAACTTCCAAAGATATACCATGGCATAGACTTTATGCAATGGTATATTAAATGTAGCTTTTATAAATTAACTGCATTATATAAGTGTGATCCATAAAATAAAAATAAAAAATCATGTATCAATTACATTAATTATATGAATGCATGAATGTTTTTGCATAATGCTTATGACCATGTGAACCATAGCTTGAATGAATAAATGTATAAGTGCTCATAAACTTGTTACTCATTTTATGTACCTACTAACTTTTCTTGTACTTGCTAACTTGTTTCAGTGCTTTCTCTTCTTTTTCATTGTTTAACTTTTTTTTTTACATGCTAACTTGTTTCAGTGCTTGTTCTTTTTATTCATTGTTTTGATATCAATGACAACTATCAATAATTAACATTTTCACCTTGACATCCTTCAATGGCAACTTATTCTAGCAATATCCCCCTTTGTCATTGATGGCAACCCACCATATTTGTACAACAATGATTGCTTGGTAATTCTTTGGAGGTATCAAAATTTTCTCACCCCCTTTGACATCAATGTAAAAGTGGAGAAGACTCCCCTGAAATTATGATATCTTTTCATATCTAGAATCTCACCCTATCTGCATGGCTCCTCTTCTACGTTTCTCCTCTATCATTCCATAGCATGTCTCAATTCCCTGCAATATGTTCCTGCTACTATGTGCATGTCATTTTATTAAGAAGAAACACTCCCCCAGACATAATGACCCATTTTATTGTAGAAGTGATATCACACCCAACTTATCTAATAAGTATTCAAACTGTGCTTTTGGTAGTGGTTTAGTAAATATATCAGCAATTTGTTCAATTTATGGAATATAACTCAATTGTGCATTTTTGTTAACTACCTGGTCTCTTAAAAAATGATAATTTATCAATATGTGTTTTGTTTTTGAATAAAAAACAGGATTCTTGGAAACACTAATTGCACTTATATTATCGTGATATTCTCACAGAAAATGTGAATTGGTTCATCATATTTTACCACTAAATCTTTAATAGTTTGTATCATCCTCATACTTGAGTACAACATGTGGAAGATGAAATATATTTTGCTTTTGTGGTAGATAAATAAATTGAACCTTATTTTTTACAAATCCATGCTACCAAAGAGTCCCCCAAAAATAATGCACCTCCACTTGTACTCTTTCTATCATCCAAGAAATTAGCCTAGTCTGCATCAAAATAAGCTTCTAATTGAAAATTCTGATTTCTTAGATATCAGAGACCATAGTTCATTGTGCCTATCAAGTATTTGAATATGTGTTTTACATCTAACAAATGAGTTTGTTTTGGGGAAGATTGATACCTTCCTACAATACCAACAGTGTCACGTCCCCGCCCCTCTACTAGAGAGAAAGGACGTGACTATGATGCTATCCAATCCGGGCAATCTAAGCCCCGTGAACGTAATATAAAATGCAGTGAAACTTATAAAAACATACACAGATGTATAAAACATGCAATATACAATGGAAGCATTTACATTTTATTCAAGCATTCATCATGTTCACATTTCATTAAATAAACAAATACAATTGCAGAGATAAAATAGACAATAATACTTATCTTGAAAGAAGCTTGTCCCACAACCAGCTACGTCGCTGCAACGTTCCACCCAACCATAGGACAGTGTGCTCATCAATCTCTCAGCACCACTACCACCCCCGAGATGGGCATGATTCCCACAAGGAATAAGGGAACACTAGTAGACTCACACATAGCCAATGATATATCAAAAATTAGCCAAGCCAAAACTACGTTTGGGTTTATCAGGCTGCTAAGGAGATGGAAATATTGAACTGCTAAGCTAGTGAGCTCAACCACAGAGCTTTGGACACCTGCACCAGATCTGGCTTGGATTCTAAGACATCTGCACATCCAACACAAGGAAGCATCCCCCTTCTCTACTACACAGTCCCTCGGTTTATTCCTTCCCTTCCAGTGCTCTTCAGGGTGTGCAAAGAAGAAAACCAGCCCGTCTAGATCTATCTATGAGGTCCCTTCCTACACTAGGTTTATCAAGCTAGTTCAGACCCAATTCCACTCCAAACCAGTTCAAACCAAAACAAAATATGCATACACAACAAGATACGGGTTCTGGGCATGGACAAAAACGTCTTGGAAGCCAAAATCAAAAATGGTAAGTGGGTAAAACAGCCCCGGGAACCAAATTCGATTTCACCAAATGTTCATTGGCTTCACATGGGAAAAAATGGCCTCAACAAACACCAAGAAATTGTGGTCTCTTCTCCAATTCCCTGGGCATTACAAAAACATATTCCTAGCTTTGAAAACAACAACAAAAACGACAATCCAAGAGCCCAGTCACTGAGCTTTCCAAGAATGACTTCCTAGTCATGGGGAAAATGAAGAAAACTGTAAAAATGTGAATGGGGAATGCACAACAACTCCAAAAACGTGAGAGAGCCCCCAAACGTGAGTGAGAAAAACGATGAGGAAAGAAGGACGTGGGTGCATAATGGCTTGGGCATGCATTCCCAAGCATTTACTTGCCCCAAATTCAAAAATACACTTCCCAAAATCTGATGGCTTCTCCAATTCGAATTTGGATGCCATACGCTTCCCATCCCCAAATGGAAGATACACCAAATGGATGTCAAGACTGCTTTCTTGAATGGTGTATTGGAAGAGGAAGTGTATGTGGAGCAGCCACTCGGTTTTGAGACACATGACACGAAGTCTCATGTATGTAGATTGAAGAAAGCCCTATACAGTTTGAAATAGGAACCCAGGACAAATAAGTGTGATCCATAAAATAAAAATAAAAAATCATGTATCAATTGCATTAATTATATGAATGTATGAATGTTTTTGCATGAATGCTTATGATCATGTGAACCATAGCTTGAATGAATAAATGTGTAAGTGCTCATCAACTTGTTACTCATTTTATGTACCTACTAACTTTTCTTGTACCTGCTAACTTGTTTCAGTGCTTTCTCTTCTTCTTCATTGTTTAACTTTTCTTGTACATGCTAACTTGTTTTAGTGCTTGTTCTTTTTATTCATTGTTTTGATATTAATGACAACTATCAATAATTAACATTTTCACCTTGACATCCTTCAATGACAACGTATTCTAGCAATATCCCCCTCTGCCATTGATGACAACCCACCATATTTGTACAACAATGATTGCTTGGTAATTGTTTGGAGGTATCAAAATTTTCTCACCCCCTTTGACATCAATGTAAAAGTGGAGAAGACTCCCCTGAAATTATGATATCTTTTGATATCTAGAATCTCACCCTATCTGCATGGTTCCTCTTCTACATTTCTCCTCTATCATTTCATAACATGTCTCAATTCCCTGCAATTTGTTCCTGCTACTATGTGCATGTCATTTTATTGAGAATAAACACTCCCCCAGACATAATGACCCATTTTATTGTAGAAGTGATATCACACCCAACTTATCTCGTAAGTATTCAAACTGTGCTTTTGGTAGTGGTTTAGTAAATATATCAGCAATTTGTTCAATTGATGGAATATAAATCAATTGTGCATTTTTGTTAACTACCTAGTCTCTTAAAAAATGATAATTTATCAATATGTGTTTTGTTTTTGAATAAAAAACAGGATTCTTGGAAACACTAATTGCACTTAGATTATCGTGATATTATCACAGAAAATGTGAATTGGTTCATCATATTTTACCGCTAAATCTTTAATAGTTTGTATAATCCTCATACTTGAGTACAACATGTGGAAGATGAAATATATTTTGCTTCTGTGGTAGATAAATAAATTGAACCTTATTTTTTACAAATCCATGCTACCAAAGAGGCCCCCAAAAATAATGTACCTCCACTTGTATTCTTTCTATCATCCAAGAAATTAGCCTAGTCTGCATCAGAATAAGCTTCTAATTGAAAATTCTGATTTCTTAGATATCAAAGACCATAGTTCATTGTGCCTATTAAGTATTTGAATATGTGTTTTACATCTAACAAATGAGTTTATTTTGGGGAAGATTGATACCTTCCTACAATACCAACAGTGTCACGTCCCCACCCCTCTACTAGAGAGAAAGGACGTGACTATGATGCTATCCAATCCGGGCAATCTAAGCCCCATGAACGTAATATAAAATGCATTGAAACTTATAAAAACATACACAGATGTATAAAACATGCAATATATAACGGAAGCATTTACATTTCATTCAAGCATTCATCCTGTTCACATTTCATTAAATAAACAAATACAATTGCAGAGATAAAATAGACAATAATACTTATCTTGAAAGAAGCTTGTCCCACAACCAGCTACATCGCTGCAACGTTCCACCCAACCATAGGATAGTTTGCTCATCAATCTCTCAGCACCACTACCACCCCCGAGATGGACATGATTCCCACAAGGAATAAGGGAACACTAGCAGACTCACACATAGCCAATGATATATCAAAAATTAGCCAAGCCAAAACTACGTTTGGGTTTATCAAGCTGCTAAGGAGATGGAAAGCTTGAACTGCTAAGCTAGTGAGCTCGACCACAGAGCTTTGGACACCTGCACCAGATCTGGCTTGGATTCTAAGACATCTGCACATCCAACACAAGGAAGCATCCCCCTTATCTACTACACAGTCCCTCGGTTTGTGCCTTCCCTTCCAGTGCTCTTCAGGATATGCAAAGAAGAAAACCAGCCCCTCTAGATCTGTCTATGAGGTCCCTTCCTACACTAGGTTTATCAAGCTAGTTCATACCCAATTCCACTCCAAACCAGTTCAGACCAAAACAAAAGATGCATACACAGCAAGATATGGGTTCCGGGCATGGACAAAAACGTCTTGGAAGCCAAAATCAGAAATGGTAAGTGGGTAAAACAGCCCCGGGAACCAAATTCGATTTCACCAAATGTTCATTGGCTTCACGTGGGAAAAAATGGCCTCAACAAACACCAAGAAATTGTGGTCTCTTCTCCAATTCCCTGGGCATTACAAAAACATATTCCCAGCTTGGAAAACAACAACAAAAACAACAAGCCAAGAGCCCAGTCATTGAGCTTTCCAAGAATGACTTCCTAGTCATGGGTAAAATGAAGAAAACTATAAAAACGTGAATGGGGAATGCACAGCAACTCCAAAAACGTGAGAGAACCCCCAAACGTGAGTGAGAAAAACGGTGAGGAAAGAAGGATGTGGGTGTATAATGGCTTGGGCATACATTCCCAAGCATTTACTTGCCCCAAATTCAAAAACACGCTTCCCAAAATCTGATGGCTTCTCCAATTCGAATTTGGATGCCATACGCTTCCCATCCCCAAATGGAAGATACACCAAATGGATGTCAAGACTGCTTTCTTGAATGGTGTAGCGGAAGAGGAAGTGTATGTGGAGCAGCCACTCAGTTTTGAGACACATGACACGGAGTCTCATGTATGTAGATTGAAGAAAGCCCTATACAGTTTGAAACAGGAACCCAGGACAAATAAGTGCGATCCATAAAATAAAAATAAAAAATCATGTATCAATTGAATTAATTATATGAATGTATGAATGTTTTTTCATGAATTCTTATGATCATGTGAACCATAGCTTGAATGAATAAATGTATAAGTGCTCATAAACTTGTTACTCATTTTATGTACCTACTAACTTTTCTTGTACCTGCTAACTTGTTTCAGTGCTTTCTCTTCTTCTTCATTGTTTAACTTTTCTTGTACATGCTAACTTGTTTTAGTGCTTTTTCTTTTTATTAATTGTTTTGATATTAATGACAACTATCAATAATTATCATTTTCACCTTGACATCCTTCAATGACAACTTATTCTAGCAATATCCCCCTTTGTCATTGATGGCAACCCACCATATTTGTACAACAATGATTGCTTGGTAATTGGTTGGAGGTATCAAAATTTTCTCACCCCCTTTGACATCAATGTAAAAGTGGAGAAGACTCCCCTGAAATTATGATATCTTTTGATATCTAGAATCTCACCCTATCTGCATGGCTCCTCTTCTACATTTCTCCTCTATCATTTCATAGCATGTCTCAGTTCCCTGCAATTTGTTCCTGCTACTATGTGCATGTCATTTTATTGAGAAGAAACACTCCCCCAGACATAATGACCCATTTTATTGTAGAAGTGATATCACACTCAACTTATCTCATAAGTATTCAAACTGTGCTTTTGGTAGTGGTTTAGTAAATATATCAACAATTTTTTCAATTGATGGAATATAACTCAATTGTGCATTTTTGTTAACTATCTGGTCTCTTAAAAAATGATAATTTATCAGTATGTGTTTTGTTTTTGAATAAAAAATAGTATTCTTGGAAACACTAATTGCACTTATATTATCATAATATTATCACAGAAAATGTGAATTGGTTCATCATATTTTACCGCTAAATCTTTAATAGTTTGTATCATCCTCATACTTGAGTACAACATGTGGAAGATGAAATATATTTTGCTTCTGTGGTAGATAAATAAATTGAACCTTGTTTTTTACAAATACATGCTACGAAAGAGTCCCCCAAAAATAATGCACCTCCACTTGTATTATTTCTCTCATCCAAGAAATTAGCCTAGTCTGCATCAGAATAAGCTTCTAATTGAAAATTCTGATTTCTTACATATCAGAGACCATAGTTCACTGTGCCTATCAAGTATTTGAATATGTGTTTTACATATAAAAAATGAGTTTGTTTTGGGGAAGATTGATACCTTCCTACAATACCAATAGTGTCACGTCCCCACCCCTCTACCAAAGAGAAAGGACGTGACTATGATGCTATCCAATCCGGGCAATCTAAGCCCCATGAACGTAATATAAAATGCATTGAAACTTATAAAAACATACACAGATGTATAAAACATGCAATATACAGCGGAAGCATTTACATTTCATTCAAGGATTCATCCTGTTCACATTTCATTAAATAAACAAATACAATTGCAGAGATAAAATAGACAATAATACTTATCTTGAAAGAAGCTTGTCCCGCAACCAGCTACGTCGCTGCAATGTTCCACCCAACCATAGGACAGTGTGCTCATCAATCTCTCAGCACCACTACCACCCTCGAGATGGGCATGATTCCCACAAGGAATAAGGGAACACTAGCAAACTCACACATAGCCAATGATATATCAAAAACTATCCAAGCCAAAACTACGTTTGGGTTTATCAAGCTGCTAAGGAGATGGAAATCTTGAACTACTAAGCGAGTGAGCTCAACCACAGAGCTTTGGACACCTGCACCAGATCTGTCTTGGATTCTAAGACATCTGCACATCCAACACAAGGAAGCATCCCCCTTCTCTACTACACAGTCCCTCGGTTTATTCCTTCCCTTCCAGTGCTCTTCAGGGTGTGCAAAGAAGAAAACCAGCCCGTCTAGATCTATCTATGAGGTCCCTTCCTACACTAGGTTTATCAAGCTAGTTCAGACCCAATTCCACTCCAAACCAGTTCAAACCAAAACAAAATATGCATACACAACAAGATACGGGTTTTGGGCATGGACAAAAATGTCTTGGAAGCCAAAATCAGAAATGGTAAGTGGGTAAAACAACCTCAGGAACCAAATTCAATTTCACCAAATGTTCATTAGCTTCACATGGGAAAAAATGGCCTCAACAAACACCCAGAAATTATGGTCTCTTCTCCAATTCCCTGGGCATTACGAAAATAGATTCCCAGCTTGGAAAACAACAACAAAAATGTCAAGCCAAGAGCCCAGTCGCTAAGCTTTCTAAGAATGACTTCCCAGTCATGGGGAAAATGAAAAAAACTGTAAAAACGTGAATGGGGAATGCACAGCAACTCCAAAAACGTGAGAGAGCCCCCAAACATGAGTGAGAAAAACGGCGAGGAAAGAAGGACGTGGGTGCATAATGGCTTGGGCATGCATTCCCAAGCATTTACTTGCCCCAAATTCAAAAACACACTTTCCAAAATCTGATGGCTTCTCCAATTCGAATTTGGATGCCATACGCTTCCCATCCCCGTGAAATAACTAACTCAACCACTTCTAGCAAAAATAAATGATTGGTTGAATAAGACAAGAAGGGTGGTTAACAGCTTGATGGGTTTTTCCCCTTGACTTTTGGCTTTTCCCCATTGGCTCAAAGGTTGGATTTGTTGATGTAATTGTAACTTCGAAATGTATTCACTTGTATTTATTATCAATTGTAACCCAATGTTTATTCCGGGATGTACTTGTGTCATATCATGCCCCGATGTTTCTATCGGGAGGATCTATAATGTAAACAAGTCATATCAAGTTATTGTCAGTAACCATCCTATTGTCTAAGGGTTAAAGTCCCTGCAGTTCCGGGGCACTAGGGTTATTAGACTCTCCTAGAGAGGTCGGCCCTAGTAGGGTTTTAGTCATGTCGATAATTAGTATAAATAGAGATTTGGCCTCTCTATTTATCACACACTCATCCACACTCAATTGTATCGCATAGTTGAGGAAGAGAAAGACGTTGGGGCAAGGAAGAAAGAGGTTACTGCTATCAGGAGATCATCTTACTGTTTTGGGATTTTAGTTTTGGTATTGATTCTATCTCTGAGGAAGTTGCGGGATTTTCTCCATTTATGGTTTCCCCAAGGAAAAACACTATGTTCGTTGTCTCTTGTGTTTGATTGTTGTACTTGTTGTTCTCTCAGTTAAAGATCCTAACATAATGATAGCTTGAATGATTAAAAACTAACATGGTATCAGAGCTAACCTAAGAAGAAGACACTATGCAGCTGCGGGAACTAGGGCTTCCTACTTTGTGGATCTCTCTCCACAAATTTTCAGCAAAAGAAGGTTGGAATAACTCTCATCCCTAGGGTGCATCTTTCTGTTGAAGCAGAATCCAATTCTGAGGTTTTTCAATTTTGGACCCAACACTACTGCCAAAAATTAGGGATTTTCACAGAAGAGGAATTTTTCAGTGATCCTAGGCCTGGATTGACCTCCTCCCTAAAATCGAAGTTAGGGATCAAATTCAAAGCATTTGGTTGGACAAAACTCCAGAAAAGCAAAACCCTAATATGCTCCTGAACAAGCTCTGCAGGATTTCAGCTCCAAATCCAGATCCGACATCTTAACCTGGTAAGATCTAAATCTTTTGTATTTCCATTTGAGGTTCTCAGTTAAGATGTCTCATCATACCAAGCTTGATGAAAAGCTTAAGGGAGCTGATAACTTCCGAGCTTGGAAGTATAGGATCCCCCTGGTCCTGGAAGAAAATGAGTTGGACTCCTATATCAATGAGGAGGTTCCAGTTCCAGAGGGAGATGAGGCAAAGGGATTACATAAGAAGAAGTTGGTTATGGAAAAGAGGATC
This sequence comes from Pseudotsuga menziesii, assembly GCA_001517045.1. Taxonomy (NCBI): domain Eukaryota; kingdom Viridiplantae; phylum Streptophyta; class Pinopsida; order Pinales; family Pinaceae; genus Pseudotsuga; species Pseudotsuga menziesii. The sequence continues at coordinate 226,798 of LPNX010442006.1, forward strand.
ATTGTTGATTCTATCAAGGGTCACCTCATACCACAGGTGTCCTCCCTAAAGACACCAAAATCTATGTTTGATGCCCTAACCAAATTGTTTAAAGGGAAGAACATAAACCAGAATATGACTCTGAGAAACCAACTGAAGAATGTGAAGATTCAGAATGCAGAAACAATCCAATCTTACTTCACAAGAGTTTCTCAGATCAAGGAACAACTGGAAGCAGTATATGAAGAAGTGGAAAAAGCAGAGATTGTAATGACCACCTTGAATGGTCTCCCTAGATCATGGGACTCCTTTATTCAAGGGATCTGTGCTAGAAAGAAGTTAGTCAAGTTCAACATACTATGGGAAGAGTGCTCTCAATAAGAAGCTCGGATAGCAGCTCGAGAAGATAAGATGGGAAGTGAAGATCAAGCTCTCACAGTACACTCCAAGAAAACCAAAAGAAGATCTCATCACCCCATAGGTAAGCACTCTCACAAAGATAACACTAGAAAATATTTGTCTAAAATCAGATGTTATACATGTGATGAAAAGGGACACTTTGCAAGAGATTGTCCTTAAAGACAGAATAAGAAAAAGAGCAACAAAAGAAGACATCATGCTCATGCTACAGAGGATGATGAACCATCCAAGAAAAGAACCAGATATGAAAGTGAAGATTATTCAAGTGAGGAAGAATATGTGTTGATTTCCTCTCTCATAGGAAACATCACTCATCGAAGTAATGATTGGCTCATAGATAGCGGGGCTTCCAAACATATGACAGGATTCAAGGAATCCTTTGTGAGACTATCAGAACATGAATCACCTCACAAGGTGAAGCTAGGAGATGAATACCAATATCCAATAAAAGGTAGTCGGGAATCCTCCTATAAGCTAGACTCTAGAAAGTTTATGAAAATGAAGGAATTATTGTTTGTACCATGACTTAAGAAGAACCTCCTCTCCATATCTGCATTAGATGCAAAAGGAATGAGAGTTGCATTCATAGATGGTCAAGTCATCATGTGGCCAAAAGGAAAGACTATCGATGATGCAGTAGTAAGTGGGGACCAAGAAGGAGGATTGTACAAATTGAAGGGCCATCCAAAACAAGCCTTGGTCCATGACACAGTAGAGCCTAATGAACTTTGGCATAGAAGACTTGCACATGTGCATTACAGAGCACTACCTCTTGCAAGAAAAGCTGTTGAAGGTCTTCCAGAAATTCAAGCAAAACATGATGGGCTCTACAAAGGATGTGCGAAAGGAAAGAATACAAAGAAGACATTTCCAAGTAGCGAAAGGAAAGCAAAAGGAATCTTGGAAATCATCCACTCCAATGTATGCGGTCCTATGTCATCAAGCTCACTAAGCGGGTATGTATATTATGTTTCTTTTATTAATGACTTTTCTAGAAAGACATGGATTTACTTCATGAAGAACAAAGACGAAGTATTCAGCAAGTTCAAGGAATTCAAAGCCTTGATCGAAAATCACATTGAAAAGAAGATCAAGACCTTTCGATCAGATAATGGCGGAGAATTCACTTCAAATGAATTTAAAGAGCTATGCAAAGAATCAAGGATTAAGAGGGAGTTGTCCACTCCTTATAATCCACAACAGAATGGGATTGCAGAAAGGAATAATAGAACTATCATGGAAGTTTCAAGAGCAATGCTTCATGATCAAGATCTTCCTATGCATCTTTTGGCAGAAGCTGCCAGAACAATGGTGTATGTACAGAACCGTACTCCACACAGAGTACTTGAGAAAAAGACCCCTGAAGAAGTCTTCTCCAATAAGAAACCAAAAGTCAGCCATCTCAGAATATTCGGCTGTCCAGTGAACATACACATTCCAAAAGAGAAGAGGACTAAATTAGATCCTTCAGGAAAGAAGGGTATATTTGTGGGATACTCTGAAAGCTTCGAAGGCTTACAGAATATACTTCCCAGGATTCAAGAAGATTGACATCAGTAGGGATGTGACATTTGATGAAGACACATCTTACAACAAATCCAGAAAGAAACCTACTGAAGAATATGAAGAAGCAGAAGCACCCAGAATTCATGATACAACCATGAATGAAGAAGCTCAAGAAGAAGATCGAGAATTTGAAGAACCACAAAGACCTGTAGATCCACCTCCAGAGAAGAATCCTCATAAGAGGAAACCTGCTTGGGTACGAGAAGTTATCCAAGGTGTAGAAAGATATGGGGTTCCAGAAGAGAATCACAGAGAAAGAAAAAGGACCAGATCCTACTCCGGGTATGTAGCATTACTATGTGATTTCATCGATAAAGAACCTTCCAATTATGAAGAAGCGGCAGAACGAAAAGAATGGAAGGATGCTATGATCAAAGAATATCAATCAATCATGAAGAAAGATGTTTGGGATGTTGTCCCAAGACCATAATTGAAGTCAGTTATAACTTCCAAATGGATCTACAAGATCAAGCATGCTACAGACGGTAGCATAGAGAAATATAAAGCAATATTTTGTGCTCGGGGTTTCTCCCAAAAATAAGGAATAGATTATGAAGAAACCTTTGCACCTGTAGCCAGATACACTTCCATCATATCAGTACTTGCTCTGGCTGCAGTAATGAAATGGAAGATACACCAAATGGATGTCAAGACTACTTTCTTGAATGGTGTAGTGGAAGAGGAAGTGTATGTGGAGCAGCCACTCGGTTTTGAGACACATGACATGGAGTCTCATGTATGTAGATTGAAGAAAGCCCTATACAGTTTGAAACAGGAACCCACGACATGGTACGGAAGAATTGACAGCTTTCTATCCAGTTTGGGCTTTACCAAGAGTAAAGTAGATTCCAACCTTTACTACAAAGTTGAAGATGGCAACACAGTGATGCTCCTACTATACGTATATGATCTGTTTGTGACAGGTATGGATGGGTTGATTGCTGATATGAAGAGAAAGCTTACTGCCGAGTTCGAAATGAAGGAATTGGGTATGATGCATTATTTTCTAGGCATGGAGGTGTGCAGAGTACAGATGGAATCTCCCTTGGACAAGGGAAGTATATAGTAGAGATCCTGAAAAGGTTTGGGATGATGGACTGCAAAGCCATGGCCACACCTATAGCATCGAACCTGAAGCTATTGAGCGATGCTTCATCAGATTCGGTTGATAATACGATGTATCGTCAGATGATTGGGTCCTTGATGTACCTGACGAACATGAGACTAGATATTTGCTTTCCTGTGAACATCTTGAGCCAGTTTCTAACAGATCCGAGACATGTTCACTTGACTGCTGCAAAGCATATTCTGAGGTACCTAAGGGGTACAATTGATTATGGGCTCAAGTACGATGTGAATCGGAAGATTATCCTGGAGGGTTATGTTGATTCAGATTGGGCAGGCAGTGCCATGAATAGGAAGAGCACTTCAGGGTGTTGCTTCAGTATGGGATCAGGTGTGATCTCCTAGTTTAGCAGGAAGCAATCCTGTGTGGCACTGAATACAGCTAAAGCAGAGTATGTCGCAACTTGTTCAGCCAGTTGTGAGGCAGTATGGCTGAGGAAGATACTATCTAATTTATTTGATCTCCAGTTGGATGCTACTTGTATACATTGTGACAACCAGAGTTGTGTGAAGTTGTCAGAGAATCTAGTGTTCCATGACAAGTTGAAGCATATCGAGATCAAGTATCACTATATCAGGGATATGGTGTAGAGGGGAGCAGTGAATCTCTAGTATATTGCGACAGACGATCAGATAGTTGATGTGTTGACGAAGCCATTGGCCAGATTAAAGTTTGACTACTTCAGGGAGAAGCTTGGTGTTCTCCAGATTAAGGTCCCTTCCAAGGGGAAGTGACGAGTAGGTCAGATATAAGGGCCGAGCCATTCTGTCATGGTGGGAGGATTTGGTTCCTTCCATGTCAGATATGAGTGTTGATCCATTCTGATGTGACTGTAGGATTGGTTCCTACATGATAAGATATAAGTGTTGAATTCCATTCTTGGAATGGAGGCACCTGGTCAGTTACCATGAATACTCAGTCTGGGACTGAGAGCCATTCTGACGAGTAGGTCAGATGTAAGGGTTGAACCATTCTGTCATGGTTAATGGATTAGTTTCCTTCCATGTTAGATGTATGTGTTGTGCCTTTCTGACAAGTAGGTCAGATGTAAGTGATGTGCCTTTCTAACGAGTAGGTCAGATGTAAGTGTTGTGCCTTTTTTACGAGTAGGTCAGATGTAAGTGCTGAGACTTTTCATAAATGATAGTAGTTGTGTCCTATCATGCTGGTGAATGTGAGTGATGGGCCTTTCTGATGTGATTATAGGATTGGTTCCTACATGGTCAGATGTGAGTGTTGGGCATGCCTTTCTGACGAGTAGGTCAAATGTAAGTGATGGGCGGGCCATTCTGATGAGTAGGTCAGATATAAGCGCTGAAGAAGACCTACATGGTGGCTAGGCCTACAACCAGCATGAAAAAGGGCTGGATCTGTAGAAATTCTTGTGACGAGAAGAATCATGAGATATCACATATGATGATGACCCAGTGATGATCCAGATCGAGCTATGATTCAGATCCAGTTATGATGTCTCCGAGATGATCCAAATATAGTGATTATATAGATCCAGCAATGATGATCCAAATCGAGTGATGATCCAGATCCAATGATGATGTCCAGTGATGATCCAGATCCAGTGATGATGTCCAGTGATGATACAGATCGAGTGATGATCCAAATCCAGTGATGATGTCCAGTGATGATCTAGATCCAGTGATGATCTAGATTCAGTGATGATGATCTAGATCGAGTGATGATCCAGATCCGAAGACGAAGATGACTTGAATATGAATATGACTTGAAGACGAAGATGACTTAAAAATGCAAATGACGAGAAGATTCAGAGAAGAAGACCAGTGATGAAAAATGTGTCGAGAGAATACCTTCCTAGTTAAGAGGGAGTGTTGATGTAATTGTAACTTCAGAATGTATTCACTTGTATTTATTATCTATTGTAACCCGATGTTTATTTCGGGATGTACTTGTGTCATGTCATGCCCCGATGTTCTGATCGGGAGGATCTATAATGTAAACAAGTCATATCGAGTTATTGTGGGTAACCCTCCTATTGTCTAAGGGTTAAAGTCCCCGCAGTTTCGGGGTACTAGGGTTATTAGACTCTCCTAGAGAGGTCGGCCCTAATAGGGTTTTAGTCATGTCAGGAATTAGTATAAATAGAGAGTTGGCCTCTCTATATATCACACACTCATCCACACTCAGTTGTAGCACATAGCTGAGGAAGAGAAAGACACTGGGAAAAGGAAGAAAGAGGTTACCACTGTCGGGAGATCATCTTACTGTTTTGGGATTTTACTTTTGGTGTTGATTCTATCTCTGAGGAAGTTGTGGGGTTTTCTCCATTTATGGTTTCCCCAAGGAAAAACATTGTGTTCATTGTCTCTTGTGTTTGATTGTTGTACTTTTTGTTCTCTCAGTTAAATATCCTAACATAATGATAGCTTGAATGATTAAAAACTAACAGGATTATCCCCCCCCTTATCCTTAGTAAATCATGCCCCCATCTCTTTTAATGTTTCATTGACATAGCTAGTTGTGGGTATTTAATTAAATTGCATATTTACATGATCTCCAAAATTATAATGTGACGGCTAGCACGAAATACCATCAGCATCGATTATAATTTCCAAAACATAATAAACCAAATTGATGGAGAGGCCTTGGCCTTTAGCTCCACACCATGATTAATTACAATATATACATCATATACATTTTTAATGCAAATGGGATCAAAACCGGGGTGTCACAAACAGCTTGCGTTGTGTCTGGTCTGGAGGTTGTGATGTACAATAAGATACCTATCATAGATCTATATGATTTATGATCAACTTCTGATGATGGATCATCCTTGCTTAGCTTACATCCTACAGTCATAAGTGTACTTACAAGAGAGGAATCTTCCATTTTAAAAATTTCAACATTTATTTTAGATACTTCTCTTGTGAAATGAACATACCTTCATATTTTTGAACTACTTGCAAACCAAGAAAAAATGATAGTTCCCCTATCATTTACATTTCAAACTCTGATTACATTTCATTGGAAACCAATGAACTGATAAAAAATTATTACTTCCAAATATTATATCATCAACATATACCAAAACAACTAGTAAATATTTACTTTCTAATTTGATATACAAAATATTGTCAACTGTTCATTTCTTGAAACCTTGATTTTGAAGATACTTATCCAATCTATGATACCATTCACATGGTGCTTGTTTAATCCATATAATTCTTTCTTTAACTTGCAAACATAATTAGGATCTTTTGAAAGTTGAAATCCCTCGTCTTGTTCAATATATACTTCCTCCTCTAGTTCTCCATTAAAAAAGCAGACCTGACACCCATTTGATATACTTTAAAATTCTTGTGACAGGAATATGTAAGAAATGCCATGATGTCTTATAATCTTTCCACATGAGCAAAATATTCATCAAAGCATATCCTCCTTATCTGTGCATATCCCTTCCAAACCAATCTTTCCTTATTCCTTGCAATTTTTTCTTGTATGATTCAAATTATTCTTGAATACACATTTGGATCCTATGACATTTTTATTTTCAAGTCTTAGAACCAATTCCCAAGTGTTATTATTTTCAATCTGATCGAGTTCTTCATTCATTGCTTTTATCCAACTATCATCTTCACTAGCCTCAATAAAAATTTTGGGTTCAATCATAGATGTTAAATAAATATGATATTTCTCTAATGATTCTATAATTTTTCTTCTTATTTGTACTCATTTATCCTTATCACCAATTATTTGACTTTGAGGGTGATTATTTTGAACACTACTAGAAGGGAGTTTTTGTTATGGTTCTACGTCCTTGTTTGAATCTTCTTGTTATTCCTCATATTTTTAATCCCTAAATGTTGGGCATAGTTACCCCTATAGTGTAGCACTTTACCCCCTATATGGTGGTGTATTACATATTATTGATGTCGGCTTGGGTTTATGAGTTTTTACTATACATCTATGTCTCATTTATATAGGAAGGATATATTTTCATGTTAGTCATCATTGTATATTCTCTTGTCTTAGGTACACAATACATTGGGTAACGAGGCTCCACCCTCGAAAAAGGATTACTATTTATTTGTTTCCTTCATTATTAAGTCATGTATTAATCTCTTATTGTCTACTTCTACTATTTTTATGCTATTTATCATATTTGGTTGCAAAACATTTGGTATCAGACCTCTTTCCTCGTGACTGGTTTCTTCAAAAAACGTGATTGTGGAATTTTCACTGAACTTTTTTTTTACAAAGATTTAGAAAGAGAAACTTTGAACCCTCTTCCAAAACAAGTTTAATAATATGTGTTAAAAATATCATATATTTATTCATTACAATATTGGAGTTATACCTTCAAGAAGTTAGGGTTTCTAACTATCCCAAAACCTAGTCTAAAACAGGTGTTCTTGGGAAAAAGGTCATATCTTAGGAATACGAGATATAAATTGAGTGAGAATTGTTGCATCAAAAATAAGATGGGTCAGAGTATATTTGGTAGGATTTTAAGCTACATAAATGAAATATTGTACACATGCAATACATTACAAGTTCACTCTTCTAGATAGGACAAAAATAAGAAGTGTTGGGAAATTTGCAATAACATTTTACTAGAGCATCCAAATTAGGTAATACCTATAGAATCATAAATAGGACACATCAGGATACCATAGTCCAAATTTTCATACCCAGAGGATTTGAAATTCGCATTTTACCTCAGTTCCAAGTCGGTCATAAAACATCCTTCCAATCAAGGTTTTAAAAAGGTACGCCATTTTGAATTTCAATAACTTTGAGTAGATGGATATATTTTTGGTGAACCACAGGTGTGACATATATTTATATTGTTCAAAATACAAAAAAATAAAGTGGAAAAAATCACACTCCACTCAAACCACCAAAGGATTCATCCCTGACATATGATGACATTAAAGACATATCTTTTAGGTTGTCCATGTTCGAAGATATAATTAAAGAGAATGTGAAAATGGATGACTTAGTTAAATTGGAAAATAATATCGATACTAAATAATAACTTCAATAATTGAAGGAACTCTTGAAATATATAAAAAAAAATAGTTTTATTCTGCATTCATCTACTACTCAAGAAAAGGATAAGGAGAAAAAAGAGGACTTATTCTAGTCGTGTATTGTAGAAATTGAAAAATAATTGGAAAACAAGAAGTTTGAGACGCAAAAATTTGACGATTCACTACATCATCATGGTTTTAGATTAGGTCCAAGGAACTACTCGATTACCAATATTGACATGAGAAATTTTGATGGTGATGATCCAATAACTTGGATATTCCAAATGGAGCAATTCTTTGATCTACACCAAGTGCCAACTTTGCAAAAGGTAACTATTGCATCCTTATATTTCGAGCCTGATTAATTTGTAACCAATGGCTTTGTGACCATAAAAAGGACTCTATTATTTCTTGGTAAATATTCACAAGAATAATTGATTGCACATTATGATCATATAAATAGCAACGCCTTCTTTATCCAGTTAGTTAATCTCAAGCAAAAATGTTATGAACCTATTTAAACCCTTCTCTTTACTTTGTTAGTATATTGATTTTGGACCCATATACTTTGTAAGTCACCTCATCAATATAGTGTATTATCCGACATTCATGGGGAGTAATAGTTGTTTAGATTAGACTTAGTATATAAGTATGTTTTGATTCCAATGAAGGAATCCACGAGTTATTTGTATTAAGCTTGCTCAAAGGAGGTTTCCACCTCGAAGTGGCCTGCGATCAATAAATTCCTTCTATGTTCTACTATTTCAGTTATATCATGCATTTTTATTTATTGCATGGTGTTTCTCACATTTGGTATCAAAGCACTTTCTTGGTCTCGCAAGATGGAATTTATGCCAAATATTTGTTTCGCAGTGGCTTCCCGATGCTATGATTATTGCAGTAGTTCTTCTTTGAATCAATATTGTTCATTTCAATTGAAAGTTCGGATTAGAGAATAACCCCTATCCACTTAATTATGGGAAGTACCTTGGTATATCCTTAAAACTCATTGTGAGGGGTACCATAGGAACCTAAAGTAGTTTTCCATTAAGAGGACCTTCTAGCGAAAAGGGAAACATCTCTTATCCGATTGACTAGTTCCCACCCGTGAGGTAAAATAAGAGTTATCGTTTGTGGAAAAGAGGTTATCAGTTTTACCTGAGTCATGGAGTTAGGGGTACCGCCCCAATATGCAAGTCATTAAACAACACTGGAGGCCGAGTGAATCCCCTGAACCTTTAGGAATCCGAACATGGCTAGGGTCCATATCTATTTCCAATTGATAAATTAAAGATTGCATCTATCCAAAGCTGTCACAGATTAATTCAACCCCAAAAAAGTACAAAATTCTATTTTTCGCCATATCTTCTTCTTTTTAGTTATGTTTCCCTTGAAAATTCACTAGAACCCCTGCAATTCCATTCTGCATATTTCCTTTCTTAAGTACCATAACATAAATTCCACTTTCTGTAGCCATAAATCCCACATTTGTATATTTTTAGGGTTTTCCATAACTTCTTCAATTCTCACCCAATTGCCTTCAAATTTTTCCACAGTGTTTATTTCCTATTTCTACTTTCTTGTCCCTCTTTGAAAAAAATTTCCATTTTTTCACCCCGCTTCTAAATTCCCCATTTTATACTTCTCTGTCTCTTAGAAAGTGTCCAAAACATGGTATTTTTTAAGGATTCTAATATTATACCTAAGTATAATATTCTAGGTGATTGTTTTGGATTGAAAAAAACATGTTTATAGATAGGTAGGCGAATATTAAATATGAAAAATAAAATTAACACTGGAATGTGTAAATTTTGGTGAATAGTATGATTAAAAAAACATATTTTATGTAATATAGGCGATATGAGACACTAAAATAGCGAATTTCTTTATGGCGATATTGAAAAAAACCCAAAAAATAGCCAATTGGTGAAATTTCACCACTAAAAATTACCCTGGTCCAAAACCTAGTCAAACCCCAATTACCCATTAGATTTTTTCCCAACTCTAAATTTTCCTTTTCTAAAAACAAAAATCTTTTTGTTTTTATACCCATTACCAAAAAAAACACTCCTGGTTATGGTTGTCACCCGCACAAGAGGAAACAAACAAATGGAAGATGAACTTGTCGCCCTTAATACCAAACTCCAAGATCTAGATGAAAAAACTATTGGCCTCCATCTTCAACATTCATCCATGAACAATAGACGACAACCAAAGTCTTCTACAGATAATAGTTTCTCCTATTCCAACAATTTTCGTGGGTCGAACCTTGATTTTCCTTGCTTCAATGGTGATGATCCGACTGGATGGATATACAAGGAAGAACAATATTTCAGTCTGCATAACACTTTTTATGTCAACAAAATCCCACTTACATACTTTCATTTGGAGCATGAATCCCTTCAATGGTTTTGTTGGTACATCAAGGCTCATGGAGAACCAAAATGGAAATAGTTTTTACAACTCTTTTTGCAATGATTTTCCCATGGTTATTTTCATGACTTCATAGGAGCACTCATTAAACTTCACCAAACTGGCACTTTGCGAGAGTACCAAACAGAATTTGAGAAATTGTCCAATCACACAAAAGGATTGTCTGATTCATTCTACAAGAGTTATTTTATCAGTGGTCTTAAGGATGAAATCTCATCTGAGGTTAAAATTTTATGTCCCATCACAATTATCGAAGCTCTCTGGTTGGATAAGTTTCTAGAGGACAAGATCATAGCTCAATAGTGCTCCAAATCCACTTTTGTTCCATTCACAAATATGATTTCCCAAATACCTCCAATCGCGTCAGCTCCTAGAACCACTCCTATCAAGCATTTTTCTGAAGTTGAGATGCGGGAACGTAGAGAAAAAAGTATTTTTTATAATTGTGATGATAAATTCACCTGTGAACATAGATTTACTGAGCAAAATATCTATCTCTTGGATGTGGATTCTCTGTGTGCACCTAAAATTTGTGAAGATGCTCAAGATCCAATAGATGATCAGGTCGGCATTCACCAACTTCCTATTAACCCTCCCTCTCAGGACAAAAACCCATAGATATCTCTCTATGCGCTACCTAGATTCACCACCCCACAAACCATGCAGGTCAATGGTTTCTTCAAGAAGCTCCCTCTTACAACACTCGTTGATTCTGGCAGCACTCATAACTTCATTGACCCTCGGATCTCCAAATAGGATGCTTATTTTATCCATCCTTGCTCCAACTTTGAATTCATGATTTCCAATGTGGGAACCTTACCTTGAAAGGGGTGATGGATCCCTATTTTTCCCATCTTATATCAAATTTTAAGCTTAATTGTGTATGGGAACTAGATATTTTGACTAGGTTTGTGCATATCATGTTGGAGACATTTACCACCTTACACACTAATTTTGGTCAATTTGTCCTAGTTAAACCACTATCATAAGTATTATTGACATAATTGACATCAGTGGAGCATTAAATGTCATCAGCTAGATCACACCCATGCCTACCTTCAGTCAAGGATGCTAACTTAGCCTTCTCCTACATTCGGGGAGGCTAACTAGAGCACTCCAGGGGTGATCTGAGTGTCATTAATGCATTTTATTGCTAACTGATGATTACAATCAGTTAAACAGGGCAGTGAAGGTGCCTCCCTTCATTAAATTGATTATTTAATGATTATTTAATGAACTGGAGTCAATAGGGGTGCCTCCAACCACTTCTGATATTCAGTTACACTTTAGTTAACCTCATCGGTGTTCATTGGAGTCATTGAAGCACTACCACTTGATTGTTGGCTTGCTGTGACATGTGGTTGATCTCTTTCAGTTAAGACTCGGTCATTTATTGCACTCTGACTTCTATTAGGGCTCAGTTGAGTCAATTAGGGTTTTGATCAGTGGTTAACTTAAGTGTTGACTGTGGCTTACATTCAGTTAAGCTAGACTCACTCATTCAATTCAAATGACCTCCTTAGGAATTCGAATTGCTTTGTTAGTCATGCTTGCAACATGACATTGTATGGTATTAATCATTCTTTGTGTGAATATATAGTGCAGCTACTCATTCTATAGCCCTTTTTCACCATTTTCATGAATTATTGTCATTAATCTATTGATGAGACTATGTTTAGTCCCTATATCACTGTGCAAGTTTAATATGGTATCAGATCTCAAGGCAGGACAAAGCTCTATCTCTCAAAAACAATCTTTTTGACATATTTCTACATGAAAATTGAGCAATAGCTCAAAAATCCAGCACGGCACCAGAAGCCAAGGCTTACCACTTAATACCCCAAGTAAAGAACTTGTTGATCAAGCTTGCTTGATTGACTATGATGGGTGTGATGAAAGCATAAAATGTGCAGGCTGTCTGACCTTACATTTCCCTTTCTATTGTGATTTTCAGGTTTTCTACATGTGAAGCATTCGCTCCAGCAGATCCAGATAGCCTCCTCAATAGATCTTTTGACTCCATACAATTTCCACTCATGGAAAGGAGACATGGAGATTCAGCTGCGCTCCAGAGAACTCTATAGAGTCACCATGGACACTGAACCTGAGCCTGGTTCTGCTATAGACAAATCAATATTCTTGAACAAGAAGGATGAAGCCTTCGGATTCTTGTGCCTCTCTATTTCCTGGGATCTTCTTTTCCATCTTTCGGGATTGAAGACTCCAAAGGAAATACTAGACAAATTGGAAACCCTATATGGAAATCAAGATGACTTGAGATTTTACCAGCTCAAAAATAAATTAATGTCTCTCCAACCTTCCAATTTAGAGACATTGAATGACTTTTTCAAAGTTCAAGCACACTGTCTTACTCTTGAAGCAATGCAAAGTGGAGAAGGCAGATGATCAGCTCATCCTCGCCATACTCTCCAAACTTGGAGATGATTATTCAGTTTTTGTTTCTATATTCCGTGCGGGGAATCTCACAACCCCTGGATGGAAGATGCCTACACTCAATGCCTTCATTGAGTCCCTAACAAGTGAACATGATAAGCTTGTCTAGATGGGGATCATCAGATCCTCCCGTGATCAAACCCTCCATGTCTTGGGGCCCAAATATCTGAAGGGTAAAGGAAAGCAACAGAAGAACCCAAAAACTAAATTTGATGCTCCTAAGCCTAGAGTTGAAAACCAGCAGCATGATGAGTCTTATGGCTCAAGGAAGAACAAAGAAAAAGGGCACCGTGGAAAGGAAAAAGTCAAGTGTTTATACTGAGAGAAGAGCTTCCACCCTGAACATGCCTACATGAAGAATAAGTTTGATGAAGTTACCTCTCTCCTTGAGAGAAATCACATCAATCTTCTGGAAATATTTCAGAGGAGAGATCAGCAAGATCGGGAACCATAGCATGAAAAAGGTCATGCCCTCATGGCAAGCACTTCGAAGTCCAAAGCACTCTTGATTGATTATGGATATTCGAACCACATGATGGCTGAAAGAGACTCATTTTCATCCTTGGAGACCGGAAAATCCATTCCCATCCACATGGGAGATGACTCCACCATCATTTCAGAAGGACAACGTACGGTTGATCTTGAGAATGCATATTTTTCAAATGTTTTGTATGTACCATCTCTGGCATCAAATCTCCTTAGTGTCTATCATATGACACATACTGGAGTGCCTAAGAGATTTTATTTCATCGCAAATTATGTTGAGATAACTAAGCTTGCATCCAAGAAACTCATTGCTAAAGGTATTGCAAACCATCATGCAAGAGCCTATGAGTTCTCCCACTTTGTGCTGGATGCAAAGCCCACCGCTCTACTAACTCATGGAAATGAGGTTAGTAGGCTATGGAATGAAAGGTTTGGCCATCAAAATTTCAAATATTTGCAGCAATTACAGAAAAAATCCATGGTTGAAGGCCTCCTAGTCATCAAGGCAACCACTGGAAATTGCAAGGGTTGTGTGATTGGAAAACGCCCTGAGCACAAGTTCGATCAGGGGAAGGCAAACCGAGCTACATGCATATTGGGGCTGATACATTCTGATATCAGTGGTCCAATTCCTGTCACGTCCATGAATGGATCAAGGTATCTTCTGACTTTTATTGATTATTTTTCAAGGTACACATGGGTCTTCTTTCTCAAAAGGAAGTCTGAAGTATGTGAAACATTTTCTGAATTGAAGGCCTTGATCAAAAATGCCCTCTGGGCTTGAGATCAAGATCTTGAGATCCGATAATGGCGAGAAGTATTTCAATAATTAGTTGTTGCACATATGCTCCCAAATTGGTATTCAGGTCCAACATTCAATTCCCTACACTCCCCAACAGAACGTAGTATTGGAAAGGAAGAATCGGTTTCTCAAGGAGATGACCACCTGTATGTTGGAATCAAAGAAGTTGGCTGCAAATTTGTGGGCTGAAGAAATGCATGCTGCAGCATACATTCAAAATAGGGTTCCACACTCATCCATGAAAGGGAAAACCCCTTTCGAAGCATATTTCGGACACAAGCCGGATGTGTCGAGCCTGCGGGTGTTTGGGTCCACTGCATGGGCCCGGATTCCACTTGATAAAGGAAGAGCTTTGCAACTACAAAGCATAGAATGTATGTTTATTGGGTATCCTGATGAATCAAAGGGTTTCAAGATGCTGGATATCAAAACAAAATAGATCATCATCGATAGAAGTGTCAAGTTTGATGAGTCTCTTTAGGAGGTGGAACTAGTGAAGGAGAAAACTGCGGAATGTCCTTCCTATTCTACTGAATATTTGGATGATGAAATTGGGGGTGATGACCCTGATTTGGATCTTATGATTTCTGATATCGGTGTGCAACAATCATCAGATGCTGAATCAGAACCTAAAGTACAAAATCATCTTCCCACATGGGCTCGACAGACACTCTTCTCCGCAGGAGATAACATTGGAAATCCGAATGATCCAAGGAGAACCCGGTCTGATTTCCAAAGAGAAAGTATTGCGCTCTCTTGTCCTGATAATTTGTTGTCCAAAACTTGCTATTTGATGACTAGTTCAGACCCAAAATCCTACTACCATGCTCGGAAGGATCCGAGATGGCAAGTTGCCATGGATGAAAAGATGAATTCTCTTAAAAAAAACACTACTTGGGAGCTAGTTTCTCTTCCTCCAGGAAGGAAATTGGTTCAATGCAAGTGGGTTTTTCGGACCAAGGTTATTGCTGATGGAAGAACCTGCAAATATAAGGCAAGGCTAGTGGAAAAAAATTTCTCTCAGGTCCAAGGAGTGGACT
Source organism: Pseudotsuga menziesii (assembly GCA_001517045.1). Taxonomy (NCBI): domain Eukaryota; kingdom Viridiplantae; phylum Streptophyta; class Pinopsida; order Pinales; family Pinaceae; genus Pseudotsuga; species Pseudotsuga menziesii. Next base: position 242,110 of record LPNX010442006.1, read on the forward strand.
ACCATGAGACCTTTGCACCGGTTTCAAAAATGGACTCCATCTGCCTAGTTTTGGCAATTTTAGCATCTAAGCACTGGGAAGTGCATCATATGGATGTTAATTCAGCCTTTCTACATGGATATATTCATGTGGAGATATTCATGTGGAGATATACATGAAGCAGCCTGAGGGCTACATCACTGATCCATCTTTGGTTTGCAAGCTAAAGAAGTCACTATACGGGTTAAAACAGGCCCCAAGAGAGTGGTATTCCAAGATGGATGCCTTCCTTCTCTCGCAAAACTTCCAAATGTGTAGATCATATCCAAATGTGTATTTACAACAATATGATAGTCATTTGATCATTAGTTTTTTATATCTTGATGACTTACTGATCACAAGTAGCACAGTTGCTTCCATTTCAGCCATCAAAACTGCTCTCCACAATGCCTTTGAAATGAGTGATTTGGGGCTCCTAAAACAATTTTTGGGGCTCGAAATTGAGCAAAATTATGATGGGATTATGGTCACTCTATCCAAATACATTTTAGACCTGTTAGTCAAGTTTAACATGGCTAACTGTAGGCCTGCACCATTTCCTTTCCTTTCAGGGATCAACCTTGAAGAAGGAAAAAGTACACCTCCCATGGACTGCACTATCTATCGACAGTTGATTGGTAGCTTGTTGTACTTGACACATTCTCGGCCTGATATCTATTATGTCATGAATGTTGTATCAAAATACATGCAGCAGCCTCATGATCTCCATTGGAAGGCAGCCAAGAGGATTCTCCAGTATATTCAAGGAACCAGGACCTACGGCATTCACTATGCTGTAGACTCCGAGCTAGAGCTGGATGGATACACAGATTCCGATTGGGCGGGTGATTCTATTGATTGAAAGTATACTTCTAGATATGTATTCATGTTTGGTGGTGGCCCCATTTTCTAGTCTAGCAAAAATCAGGCTGTCATAGCACTAGCTTCAGCAGAGGCCGAGTATCGAGGAGGGGTGAATGCTTGCATCCAAGCAGTTTTGTTGCAAGGCATTCTTTCAGAGTTTGATATTGGTAGTGCTTTGTGCAATGTCCTCTTTTGTGACAATCAAAGTGCTATTAAGATATCCATAGATCTAGTTACCAGGCAGAGGACCAAGCATGTAGAGATCCACATGCACTATATCAGGGAGCTAGTGCATGACAGGACCATCATTCTGCAATACTGCCCGACTGATGAGTAGATTGCAAACATCTTCACCAAGAGATTTTCAGAAAATAAGTTCACTTACCTCCGTTCACTGTTGGGGGTGAGTTCATCAGGGTGATTCAGACTACTTTCAGTGTTCATCTTGAGGGGGGGGGGTTTCCCACTGGGTTTTCCCTCTTTTCCTCACTTAGTTTTTTTTTTAGCATTGTTTCAACTTCAGCATTGTACAGGGTGACCTATGGCCTTAGTTGTCAGGGCCCTAGCATTTTTATGCATTTATGTTTTCTAACTCCTCCTGAGTATAGCTTAAGGGGGGGTGTTGGAGACATTTACCACCTTACACACTCATTTTGGTCAATTTGACCTAGTTAAACCACTATCCTAAGTATTATTGACCTAATTGACATCAGTGGAGCATTAAGTGTCATCAACTAGATCACACCCACGCCTACCTTCAGTCAAGGAGGCTAACTTAGCCTTCTCCTACATTCGGGGAGGCTAACTGGAGCACTCTGGGGGTGATCCGAGTGTCATTAATGCACTTTATTGCTAACTGGTGGTTACAATCATTTAAACAGGGTAGTGAAGGTGCCTCCCTTCATTAAATTGATTATTTAATGAACTGGAGTCAACAAGGACGCCTCCAACCACTTCTGATGTTCAGTTACACTTCAGTTAACCTCATCGGGGTTCATTGGAGTCATTGAAGCGCTACCACTTGATGGTTGGCTTGTTGTGACATGTGTCTAATCTCTTTCAGTTAAGACTCATTCATTTATTGCACTCTGAATTCAGTTAGGGCTCAGTTGAGTCAATTAGGGTTTTGATCAGTGGTTAACTTGAGTGTTGACTATGGCTTACATTCATTTAAGCTAGACTCACTCATTCAATTCGAATGACCTCCTTAGGAATTCAAATTGCTTTGTTATTCATGCTTGCAGCATGACATTGTATGGTATTACTCATTCTTTGTGTGAATATACAGTGCGGCTACTCATTATGTAGCCCTTTTTCACCATTTTCATGAATTATTGTCATTAATCTATTGATGAGACTATGTTTAGTCCCTAGATCACTGTGCAAGTTTAATATATCAATCATTCATTTTGGTTGTTAATCTAACATTTTTAGGAGATTATATTATGGAGGCTTAATAAAAGTAATTTTTCATTAATTTTAGGTATTTTTAATCCTTTTACGAATTCAAAATCATACTCGGACTCATTAACTTTTTTATACCTTGTTACATTGGGTAGATATGAAATTTTGCATTCCGACACCTTTTCTAACACCTTTGCAGAAGAGGAATCGTTGGTTAACATATGTGTGGTCCTCCATTACCAAATCCTTCCACATGGGTTTTGTTCATTGGTGATCCCATATGGTGTGGTGTCCAATTCCATTTACCCAGCTCACCACATAGCATCCCCAAATCTTTGCAAAGCATCTTCAAGCGTTAAGTTGAGAAAAGGGGAAGCATGGCCACGTCTCTTTCCAGATTCCAAATTTTAGCATGAAAATCTTATCTACAAGTTGTGCTCATAACCAAATGTCACGAGGATCATCTTGGAAGACTAATTTGTTGAGATATTAAGAAATTGAAAAGGGGATATTATCAATTATTTATATTTTTGTACGAACGCGTGAAGTTATGAGAGATTGAATCTTGGATTCGATGTTTCTCCTCTGCCTTGTGCAAACATCATAAAATATTAGAGACTGGTAATTGATAGTCATTGAAGATTGGAATTTTTACATCAAGTTGATTATTATGTAACTCAATTTCTTTCTAATGAAGAATCAAATTTCTGGAAATAACATTATATGTATTGTTTGTTTATGTGGAGATGTTGTGAAATCCTTGGGGACTGGCCATCCTCTGCGTCTTGCTTTCATTCTCCTATGCAATTTGTAGACTGTATATAGGTACACAATTTTTTTATTGAATAGCTCAGCTTTTTTGTAGAATTGATTTTTGAGTGCACAGATTTGGTATTGAATGGTAATGTTTTCAATTTGCATAGCCAACACCCCTTGCAAATTTCATTTATGCGATTGTAATCTGATTCAGAACTTAGATTCCAAAATTGTGCATAATTTGATATTCTATTTTTTCCATAGATGCAGGTTTGACCAAAATCAATATTAGTCATTTCCATAGGATTCAATTGCATGTATAGTTTTTTATTTCTGACTCTTTTTGCCTTACAGGATTGATATCTCCCTTGGTAGTTTAAATTGTGTGATTGAAACTGAGTTTGAGTAAAACATAGATATAATTTCATTGATTGTATAGTTATTGGTTTCATTTGAATATGCTTTGTACAATCAAATTGGCACATTGTCTGTAGGTTATCTTCTCAAAATATAAATTCAATGTTTGGTTTTAGATAGCCAAGTCAGTACATGAGTCAGTTTTAAACATCATAGAGTGAGTCTTTGCATACGATTGGTTACCTTTTTATACCGCTTCCATTTCAGGTTGATCTCAAATTGAAATCGATTTCCTCTTATTTTTAATCCTGTTGTAAGTACTGTAGCAATTAGTCTTAGTGAAGTTTGTAGATACATTGATTTTGGACTGATATTCTATCTTGATGCTCTGTACATGTGCATAGATAATACCACTGGTTTTCTGTAGGGTAATCAATCTAATTGCATATAAAATTTCATTATTTACTTACCGTGTGTTTTATGATTGGCATTTCCTTCAGTAGTATAGATCATGTTATGGTTTCCTTGTAAATTGATTTTCTTCATAGATTACTTGGTTAAATTTTGAGTAAAGTTAAAATAATTAATAGGAGCTTCCCTTTAATAAACATTAGATTATAATTGCATTGGTTCATTTCTTTGTTGTACATTACATAGAATAAATTTATTTCATTTGCAGACTTCCTATTTAAGTGCATTTCGAAAAGAAACTTAGTGGAGATAGGTATAATATTTTAGAAATCAATTTTGAATATATAATTATTAATTAATTGGTGATAAGACTATTATTTTATAGATTAAGTTTTAAAGCTATTTATAAATTTGGAGTCAAGTGTATTAAAGTAGAATTGCAGTTTGTATATCTTTCTTTCATTTTGAAAGTTTATTGCAAATTTGAATTTTCTTTTGTAGAGTAGAATTATTGTTTGATAGTTCAATTTCCTAAGGTTGTTTTCTTTTGTATAGTATCGATATTTCCTTAACTTTTTAAATTAGTTTTGTCATTGAATTGTGTTTTTCCAACATTATGATAGGTCAAGTTAGGGTAGACTAGCCTCCAACCCTGCACATACAGGGTCGACACCTCAAAGTCTACGAGCCCCGGGTTGACAATTAAGTGTCGAATTAGTTATCATATATTTTCTTCACATTTTTTGTGTCATTTTCGGGGAGGTTCTAAAGGGGTTGAAGCGTAGGTAGGTAGGTTTCCTTTACATTACACAACAAGGGGGAGGGGAAACGGTAAGATGCAAAGACGATTTCGCTACAAAATTTTCGTGGTGTAACAGCATGATGAATCCACTTTTGTGGGTCACCACAAAGCCTTGTTGTTCATTTTCATGTAAATAAGTTGCCTATTCGCAAGTGTGTTTATTTTTCTGCATGTTTGATTTAATTTTTGCACGTGTGTTTACTTTCTGAAAGTTTATTTTCTTCAAGTGTGTGTATTTTTTGCAAGAGTGTTTTTATGCAAGTGTGTTTATTATTCCTACTAGCATGTTTACTTTTATGTAGGTGTGGGTTTGATCTCTTTTTCATAAGTGTGTTTATCTTATCTATAAGTGTGGTGTATTTTTTTCAATTTTGAAACTAGATTTAAGATTTAGTTTTCTTTTTGCTTTGCACAAATTTGTTTTAGGAGTATATTTCTATAGGTAGTTTTTTTATTCAAATAATTAAAATATATTTCTGTCTATTTGGGTGTCATAAGAACCATGGATACTAATCCATGTATGAAGTGGGACATATCAACCGACAAAATGGATTCATAGGTGACCATCAGTTTGAGAAAACTCTCTCAAATCCTAGCAGTAGTTGGGATCTCAGTTTATTATTCTCAAAAAGAACACATCTTGACAAAAGTCAAGAATGTATCCACCTCTATAGAGATAATATAATAACCACAGTCCCATGGGCTACAAAATGACTCTCCTTGTCAATCTACTGAGGAAACTGAAAACTTGGAGACTACATTCAATGGAAAGCAACCTGAAATTGAATAATTCTCTACCTATATATCAACAGATCCTTCATGTATGCAAGAAATTGAACATTCAGAGGAAGTGGACTTGCATGGCTTGAGGAAGGAAGGTGAGTATCAGGATTATATCGAATGTTGGTTCCAAGAGGTAATGAGGCCACAATAACATCCCTTCCTTAGACACCTTCTGATGCAGAAACAAGTAAGTTGGTTGGTGCTCCATACTTAGGTAATCACTGCGATAACCTTCTCATATGTGGACAAGGTGTATTTTTCATCTTAATTCTCACTTGGTTACATTGGAAGAGCTCATATACTTGAATAAAAAGGTTGTCTTTCTTCTTTTATGATGGAAAAATATGTATATAAATAAAAAGTTGCATGTTTAGCTTAAATATTAATGCAACTTCACTTTTTGTTTTATTTTTCAATAAAAGGAACTATGAAGAAGATAATACTAATGGCTAAACCAATAAGATTTAAAAATCCTTATTTATCCTCATACATACATATTTATGACTACTCGTTGACTATTCATTATAACATTTCTCAAGGCATACTTTAAATATCATGGGAATTTACCATAAATTTAAGGTCTATCTAATACCTATTAGTCATTTGTACGTCCCAGACTCATCATCAAAGCTTGTTATCGAAGTATCTTTATTAAGTAGTAGCATGAGAGTAAGTGACATTTCTACCTGTGGAGGAACAATATTAAACTTTTATATGAAGAGGATAGACTTAGGGACTAGAGGACAACTTTTGGTCATTCTCTTTTGGCACAAACTATAATTTCCGGATATTATAAATAATGTTACTCATGGGTTGAATTTAATTGATGTATGTGCTTAGAAAAACTCAATATATTCTAGTACCAACCGACTTCCATATATTTTGTAAAAATTATAAAGTTACGAGGAAAACCTGTCGAGGTACTGAACAGACCTGTCGGCAACGGGTCCATGCCGAGTAAAATAATTAATAAGGAAGTTTGGTAAATACAAGCAAACCCATCGGGGTACTAAACAAGCTCGTTGGAAGCATGGTTATGATTGTATGGTACCAAGGTAAACCAGTCGGGGTATTGAACAGGCTCGTTGGAAGTGGGGCAATGCTGAGTAAAAGAGACATAGTAAACATATTGCTATGCATGTGGATCAATCAAACGAAGACCCTAAGTGCATATATGCATGATTAAGCGAATTCATTTTTCATTAGAGAATAGTTGTAAGTTGAACATAGACCTTGTTATCTAATTAAAATAATATCTAGGATATTACTATCCTAGAAGAGGGACCTATAAATGTAGAAATTTAAGAAAATCAAAATGTGAACTTTATACTTATTCCTTGGATGACAATAAGTCTTTGAAAAATGAATCAGGGATGACCTGTTTCCTATAGGCTTTCCAAACGATCTATATCCTCATGTCTTCTATCTAGGAACACAAGGAAAGTTCCCTACATAAATTTTATGGTCTTAGTGAGCATGTATGAGATATTTCTAATCTTAACATCTATAATTATTTTGGTCATTCTTATCACTTAGCATTTATCCTTCTTTTCCAAATAAAAAGTCTGGTTTTATTTAGAATAATAATAATGGCTTCCTTGAATTGCTTGTCGACTCTTGTTGATAATCCAAAGTGTTAGCATAAAACAATACAAGTCGGTCTCAATTTATTGATGGCCTAGGGGACATGCCATATCTTCAAATATGCTAATCCTCTTATGAATAGTGTTCTGAAATTGGTAATATGAAATAATGTTGGAAGTTTGATCATAAGAGTGCTAGAGTGAGTCCTAGAAATTCTATCTACGTATTATACCATGCTATTGCTTGTGGCCATAAATTGATAATTGCATTCTTATAAGGTAGGCCATATTTTCTTGTGTCATTATGCATACAATAGGAGCAAACTTATATTTGACAATCTCTATATAATTTCATATCACTCTATTTGACTTGTATAATGACCTACATTCATTTTACAAGCCATAAATATTATGATATGTTATCACGGAGTTTCCATATCAATTTCAATTTCTCTCCATGTATAAACATTATTCTAAAGGTATGATTTTTTTGCAAATTTCTCTATGTCTTTTCAATCTTCACCCTTCATAAATTCAACTTCTTTGATTGAATTCTCATATATACAAGTTGTATCATTTCTATAATAGGATCCTAAAGAAGCAATTGAAAAAAATAGAAAAAAAACCCAACTCAAAGAGCTTAGAGTAACACTGCAGAAACCAACCTCATCCCATCCTAAGTGCAGGTGTTGAATTCAATTTTTCTATCAGTTTTGCTTCTCTTACAGTGGTACCTGCAAGATCTTCAGTGTGGGTGAGTGATGGGTCCCTATCTTTCCCATCTTATATCAAATTTTAAGCTTAATTATGTATGGAACTAGATATTTTGACTAGGTTTGTGCATATCAATCATTCATTTTGATTCTTAATCTAACATTTTGAGGAGATTATATTATGGAGTCTTAATAAAAGTAATTTTGCATTAATTTTAGTTAATTTTAATCATTTTATGAATTCAAAATCATACTCAGACTCATTACATGTTTTATACCTTGTTGCGTTGGGAATATATGAAATTTCGCAATCTAGCACCTCTACGGAAGAGGAATCGTTGATTAAGATATGTGTGGGCCTCCATTACCAAATCTGCCACATGGGTTTTGTTCATTGGTAATCCTAGATGGTGTGGTGTCCATTTCCATTTACCCAGGTCACCACAAAGCATCCACAAATATTTGCAAATAATATTCAAGTGTTAGGTTGAGAAAGGGGGCAGCATGGCCACATCTCTTTCCATATTCCAAATTTCAGCATGAAAATCTTATCTACAAGTTGTCCTCATAACCAGATGTCACGAGGACCTGCTTGGAAGACTAATTTGTTGAGATATTAAGCAATTGAATAGGGGATGTTATCAACTGTTTCTATTTTTTATATGAACACGTGAAGCTATGGGAGATCAAATCTTGGATTCGATGTTTCTCCTCTGCCTTGTGTAAACATTATAAAATCTTATAGAGTCGTAATTGATAGTCGTTGGAGATTGGAATTTGTACATCAAGTTGATTACTATGTAACTCAATTTCTTTCTAATGAAGAATCAAATTTTCGGAAATAAGATTCTATGTACAGCTTGTTTATATGACGATGTTGTGCAGTCCTTGGGGACTGGCCATCCTCTGGATCCTAATTTCATTCTCCTCTGCAATTTTCAGACTATATACAACTACGTAATTTGCTTATTGAATAGCTTAATTTTTTTGTAGAATTGATTTTTTAGTGCATAGATTTCGTATTGAATGGTAATGTTTTCAATTTGCATAGCCAACACCCCTTGTGAATTTCATTTATACTAGTGTAATCCGATTCAAAACTTAGTTGCCAAAATTGTGCATAGTTTGATATACTATTTTATGCATAAAGCAATATTAGTCATTTCCATAGGATTCAATTGCATATATATTTTTCATTTCTGACTCATTTTTCCTTGCAGGATTGATGTCTTCCTTGGTAGGTTAAATTGTGTGATTGAACCTGAATTTGAGTAAAACGTAGATCTTGTTTCATTGATTGTATAGTTATTGGTTTCATTTGAAAATGCTTTGTCCACTCAAATTGGCATGTTGTTTGTAGGTTATAATCTCAAAATATAAATTCAATTTCTGGTTTGACATATCCAAGTCAGCAAATGAGTTAGTTTTAAACATCATAGGATTGCATCTTTGCATAGGATTGGTTACCTTTTTATATAGTTGCCATTTCAGGTTGATCTCAGAATGAATTAGATTTCCTCTTATTGTTATTACTGTTGTAAGTACTATAGAAGTTACTCTTAGTGAAGTTTACATATACATTGTTTTTGGACTCATATTCTATCTTGATGCTTTGTACATGTGCGTAGATAATACCATTGGTTTTCTGCAAGGTAATAAATCTAGTTGCATATACAATTTCATTATTTACTTACCTTGTGTTTTATGATTGGCATTTCCTTCAGTAGTATTGATCATGTTACGGTTGTCTTGTAAATTGATTTTCTTCATAGATTACTTGGTTAGATTATGAGTAAAGTTAAGAGAATTAATAGGAGTTTCCCTTTAATAAACATTAGATTAGAATTGCATTGGTTCATTTCTTTGATTTACATTACATAGAATAAATTTATTTCATTTTCATAGTTCCTAATTAAGTGCATTTTGAAAATAGAAACTTAGTGGAGATAGGTATAATATTTTAGAAATCAATTTTGAATATATCATTGTTGATTGATATTTGATTAATTGGTGATAAGACTATTATTTTATAGATTAAGTTTCGAAGTTATTTAGAAATTTGGAGTGGAGTGTAGTAGAGTAGAGTTGCATTTTGTATATCTTTATTTCAATTTGAAAGTTTATTTGCAAATTTGAATTTTCTTTTACAGAGTAGAATTGTTGTTTTATAGTTAGATTTCTTAAGGTTGTTTTTTTTGTATAGTATCGTTATTTCCTTAACTTTGTAAATTAGTTTTGTCATTGAATTGTATTTTTCCAACAGTAGGATAGGTCAAGTTAGGATAGACTAACCTTCAAACCTCACATATAGTTCTGGCACCTCAAAGCCTACAAGCCCCAGGTTGACAATTTAGTGTCGAATTAGTTATCGTATAATTTTCCTGACAAGGGGAAGTGTCACAATGTGTGTATCTCTATTGGAGATTATAACTTGCGCTTTGACAAGTTTTCATTTCCCTTATGCGGATTTGATGTGGTTTTGTGTGCTCAATGGTTACACACACTTGGACCTATATTATGGGATTTTGATGAACTTTGGATGCAGTTTTTAGTCAATGGGAAAAAAGACACATTGAAGGGCTTACAACTAGGGTCTCTCATCACCATCAATTCACATCACATGGAAAATATTCTTAAGAATAATTCACGTAGTGCCATCACTCAATTCCATTCCATTCAAATGCAACCATTAGTGGTCTCCACTAGTCCCTTGGATCTACAACAAATTTTGGATCGATATGCATGTGTCTTTGTTGAACCAATGGGATTTCCAACTTCAATACTAGAGGACCATTGTTTTCATCTCCTTCATGGAAGCACCCCTCCCAACATCAATCCTTATCGCAACCTGTTTCACCAAAAGACAGAGATTGAGATGCTCATTTGGGACTTACTGAAGCAAGGTATTATTCGCCCTAGTACCAGTTCCTTTTCTTCACCAATTCTTCTTGTTTGAAACAAATATGGGTCATGGCACCTCTGCATTGAATTTTGAGCACTTAATCACATCAAAATCAACAATAAGTTTCCAATTCTTGTTGAGCTTCATAGTGCTCATTTTTTCTCAAATTTGGATATTCGTTCTGGGTATCACCAAATTCAGGTTCATGAGGATGATATCCCTAAAATGGATTTCTGCACACATGATGGCCACTATGATTTTTTGGTCATGCCATTTGGCCTCACTAATGCTACTTCCTTATTCCATACATTGATGAATAAAATATTCCAACCCTACCTATGTAACTTCATTCTGGTCTTCTTTGATGATATCCTCATCTATAATAAAACATGGGCTATGCATCTCCAACATTTGTATCTTGTACTGCAACTTTTTTGTTATCATCGTCTCTTCACCAAAAAATCTAAATGTGTTTCTGGGTAGGAGTAAGTAGAGTATCTTGGGCATATTGTTTCAGCACAAGGGGTTTGCATGGATCCTGCCAAAAAGATTCCATGAAAAAATTGGCCGCGTCCTCAGACACTCAAGAGACTTCCTGGTTTTTTGGGACTGACTGGATACTCTCACAAATTTTCCAACGATTACGGGAAGTTGCAGCTCCATTAACGGCTCTATTGAAAAAGGAATATTTTACATGGACACATGTTGTTGAGTGTGCATTTGACAAATTGACACAAGCTATGTGTATCACACATGTTCTAGTTATGCCCAATTTTTCCAAGCTCTTCACTATTGAGAGTGATGCTTGCAACAATGGACTTGGTTTTGTTCTCCTTCAAGATGAACATCCCATTGCATTCACTAGAAAACCCCTTTCTGAAAATAATTTAGCCACCTCTACATATGAGAAGTAAATGATAGCTATTTTGCATCCAATACAGAAGTGGTGGCCATACCTATTAGGAAATCATTTATGCATTAAGACTAATCACTAGAATATGAAATATTTCCTAGAACAACGAGTCTCATCCCCAACACACTGATAAATGGGTTAGCCAACTCATGGGTTATGACTATGAGATCACTTACAAGAAGGGTAAGTACAATCTTGTGGTGGATGCTCTTTCTCGCATATTTGATGACCATATTTCTCTTTCAACTATTTATATGACTATTCCAAATTGGTTGAAATTTGTTCAACAAGGTTATGCCAATGACTCTTTATTATCTGAAATCATCCAATGGTTGGCCAATAACCATTCTGTTGTACCTCATTACTCTTGATATGTTTCTTCTCTAAGATACAAGGGTCGTCTGGTGCTTCCCCAAAGCACAGATATTCAACAGGTTGTCTTCTATGAACTCCATGTTTCTCCATCAGCAGGGCACTATAGGTTCCTCAAAACATATGAGAAGGCATGGTGTAACATTTTTTGGAAGGGAATGAAAAGGGAAATCCAACAGGAGGTGGTTGAATGTGATACCTCCAGCACCACAAGGGTGAAATGACACTCCTTCCAATATTCCTCGAACTCTTTCCCATCCCTACACGGATTTGGACAGATATTTTGATGGATTTCATTGAAGGGCTCCCTAAATATGGAGGGAAGAGAGTGATCTTGGTTGTGGTTGATCACGTCCCCAAATATAGTCATTTTTTTCTCTCGGACATCCATATACCACCTCCTCAGTCGCATAAATTTTCATGGACCAGATCTTCCATGTTCATGGAATCCCTTCTTCCATTATCTCAGATCGCGATGCAACTTTCACAAGTCATTTTTTGACAGAACTATTTCGCCACAATGACACCAAACTAAAGATGAGTTCAGGATATCACCCACAAACATATGGTTAGACTAAAGTATTCAACAAATGTTTGGAAACTTATCTTTGTTGCTTCACCTCTGAACAACAACATCAGTGGGAAAAGCAGTTCCCTCTTGTTGAATGGTGGTACAATACCTCCTACCACACTACATCTAAAATGACTTCATATAAAGTATTCTATGGTCAAGCACCACCATTGCTCCTTCCATACACCCCTAGTAGTTCACCAGTTCGGACAGTTGACACGGTTCTCTTAAAACTGATATCATATTCTTCACATTTTGCAAAAAAATATTCACATGGAAAGAAACCAAATGAAACAACAAGCCGATCAGCACTATTCTGAGGGCACTTTTCAAGTTGGTAATATAGTTTTTCTTTGTCTACAACCTTACAAGCAATCCTCCCTGAAACTCAAAAGGTGTCATAATATGGCTCCAAATTTATATGGGCCATATAAGGTTCTTCATAAGATTAGGTTTGTTGCTTATAAATTGGAACTTCCTCCTCCTTCTCGTGTTCACCCACTATTTAATGTCACTTGTCTTATGAAAGTTATTGGCGCCAACATCAAAGCGCAAATTGTTTTACCAGAACTGGATAATGAAGAATCCATCATTTTGGAGTCGGAGGCCATCCTCAATAGGAACACTCGTCATCTTCTCTCTTGATCCATCACAGAGGTATTAATTCAATGGCACGGCATGCAACCAGAGGATGCTACATGGGAACCACTCCTTCAGATTCGGCAACAATTTCCACATCTAAAGCTTTGAGGACAAAACTTTTATAAGAGGGAGGGGATGTTAGGAACTTGTTTCAACCCTTCTCTTTACCTTGTTAGTATATTGTTCTTGGACGCATATGATTTGTAAGTCATATCGTGAGTATATTGTATTAGCCCACGTTCATGGAGAGTAACAGTTGTTTAGATTAGACTTAGTATATAAGTACATGTTGAGGCCAATGAAGGAATCCACGAGTTATTTGTATTGAGCTTGATCAAACGAGGATTCCCCCTCGAAGTGGCCTACGATCAAAAAAATCCTTCTATGTTCTTCTATTTCAGTTAGATCATGCATATTCGTTATTTATTGCATGAGGTTTCTCTCAAAAAAGGTCCAGTTACAAAGCACATCAAGCATTTTCAGAAGCTAAGTCTCAAAGTAAAGAATATTTCAGAGGATAATTTGTTGGATCTCTTTATTGGAACCTTGAAGGATAACATTCAACATGAGGTGTGTCTCTTCGAACCACCATCCTTGGAGAAAGCTTTCATGATGGCAAGGAAGGTTGAAAGTGAAAATTTGGTGATGGACACTAGAAATTCCACTTCCAAAACATACAAAGAGAATGTTGTTTCTTCTTCTAACCAACCTCAAAGGTTGACACCTCAACAAATAGAGGAAAGAATAGAGAAAAATCTATGCTTTAATTTTGACAACAAGTATAGTAAGGGACATAAGTGTGGAGAAAAGAAATTATTCTACATAGAATGTCAAGACGAAGAACAAAAATAATAGGAGCCACCGAAAGGTAACAAACTAGAAGTGATTACTCCCACCATATATTGTCATCCTTTGGTTAGAATTAGCACTCCTCATACTCGCAATATCGAAGGATATATCAAAAATAAAAGGGTAACAATGTTGATTGATTCTGGTAGTACTCATAATTTCATTCACTGTAAAGTAGCCAAAGATTTCAATTGCTTTGTATATCCAATACCAAAATTTCAAGTAATGGTTATAAATGGAGGAACCATCAATTGTTCAGGGAACTACCATAATATTAATCTTACTATGTGGGAATATTTATTGAATAGCCCCATGAGTTCTATCCCAATGGGTGGTGTTGATGTTGTATTAGGGGTTCAATGGTTACAATCATTGGGAACGGTGGATTTTAATTTTCAAATGATTTTCATGAAATTTTCCTAGGAAGGAAAGAATTTGTGTTAAATGGTATCACAGGAGAAACAAGCAAGGTGGTCGTCTCTAATGGTATGAAAATTTTGTTAAAGAAATGAAAACAAGGTGTAATTACATAGTTATTCTCACTGGATGTTCAAACATCTAAGGATACGATTTCCCCATATTTCCAAAGGGTCCTTAATAAGCATTCCAATGTATTTGAAGATATTCCAATAAGTCTTTCACATGTTCGAGATTTGGACCCTGTTATTCACTAAATTCTAGGAAGAATTCCTTCTAGCATAAAACCTTACAGATACCCCTATGGCTAGAAGAATGAAATGGGGCATATAGTTGAAGCAATGATAGAAAAATATATAATTCAAGTAGTGGTAGATTTGAATGATCAAACACGCGGTGATCCTAAGGAGCCTACCCTAGAAAAGGAACTACCCTTGGAAGCACCCCAAGTTCCCTTGGAGAATCAAGAGGAAAAACTCGAGGCAATGAAATATTATTAAGTAGATGAATCAGAGGATATGGACCTGGGAGAGTTGGATTTGGATGAGATCAAAAAAGAATGTAACAAAAAAGGGAAGGGTTTTGTTCCAAGGAGACATAACAAACTGCTGAAAGTGGCCATTCTAAATACAAAATCCACTCCTTAGTTGGGAGTCTCCAAGGAACAGCACAAGGGTAGCAAAAAGAAACAGACAGAAGATGGGGAAAGGAGAGGAAGAAAGACGAATAAATAGCAAATAGCACAACTAGGAACCATATTAGTGGAATCAAGCTAGTACCCGATAATTAGGGTGGCCTTCTCTAAAGTCAATAGAGGTTCCCAATGAGGGTGATAACCTAGAATATCCATGGGGTGAGTCACCCATGAAAAATTAAGATGTTGATAATAAGTTGAATGGAGAAATGATGATAGTTTTTTTTTCAAGAAACGAAATGTGCAGCAAAATCAATGAAGGAGATAGGGAACAAGGCTTGGAAAGGAAGTGAAACAATGGTAATTGATGCGCATAGGACGGAAGCAGGTTTAGTAATTTTGTGGCATCCAAAAGAAGTGAGTCTCACAAACTTTTAGGCCACAATATTTTTTCTGTCAGTTGAATTCCATATCTACAACACTTTGGTTAAAGGAGTCCTAGAAAATGTTTATCGATGGAGCATATATACTCAGAAGGAAACGTTTTTGGAATATTTATCATGGGAAGCAAGACAGGTCGAGAACAAGCAATGGATTTTGGGGGTATATTTTAATTTCATCACCTCCTTAGGAGAGAAGAAAGGAGGTATGCGAGTTTTGGATGCCTCAAATGAGGCTTTTAAGCAAATTATAAAGGAAAACATATTGGCATATGTGGAAATAGTGAATAGGTGGTTCACTTGGAACAATAAGAGGGGAGGGGAACACTATGTGTCATCCAAATTAGATATATTTCTAACCACAAACGGGGTGGTCAATGGGGGCAGTGATTTGACTGCTCTGGTCTTACCCTCAGTAGGCTTAGATCATTGGCATGTATGCCTGAGATGGGATTCTCCATAGGGAAAATGAATGTACCAATTTCAGCAAAAACTGAAGCCTTTGAAGGCACGGATTTGTACTTGGAATAGGGATGAGTTTGGCAATATCTTCGAGGTTAAAAAGTGGCTGATATAATAGCTGGAGGAAATTCAATTGGTGGAAATGAATAGTGGATAGGATGAGGAACTAAAACAGAAGGAAAAATATACACTTGAGCAGCTTAATGCTCGAGAGCACCAAGAATAAATATACTGGAAACAAATTCAAGGAATCAGTGGCTCTAGGAGGGAGAATGAAATACCAAATTATTCAACCAGCCTATTATCCAAAATAGGTAGAAGAATAAAATTCACAGAATGAAGACAGAGATTGTGTAACATGTGGATAATAGGGAGGATATGGAGGAGGAACTGGTCGACTATTTTGGATCAATAATGGTAGAATACATGGTTGATAGATCAGTGGATATCGCAAATATTACACAACATATCCCCTCATTAATAACCCTTGTACAGAATGAGTTCCTAAATAGTCTAGTATAGATGAGAGAGGTAGAAGAGTTGGTCCATCAAATGGTAGATGGGAAATCGCCAAGCCCTTATGGTTTTACGGTGAACTTCTTTCACCACTTCTGGGACCTTATCGAGGAGGAATTATGAAGCATTGAGGAGGACTCAAGTCAAACCATAGGGGTGTTGAATATTTTCAATGCAACAATTTTTACCCTCATCCCCAAGAGCGAAGGTGTTGATTCTCCAGTAAAATTTAGACCCATAGATTTTTGCAATGTCATTTATAAAACCATTGCAAAGGTTATTGCATATAGGTTTAAACGCATCCTCCCATAGATTATTTCTATGGAATAGTCGGTTTTTGTGGAGAGACACCAGATCCTAGATGGGGTGATCTTGATCCATGAGGTGATACACTATTTGAAGATCACCAAGAATTCAGGTATGCTTCTCAAACTGGATATATCAAAATCCTATGATAACTTGAGCTAGAAATTCATGAGAGAAATGCTTAAGGCTAATGGTTTCAGTCAACATTGTATTGATTGGGTTACGAATATGACCTCAATAGCCTTTTACCTTATTATGCTTAATGGTTCACCCACAAAAACATTTAGTCTGTCTAGAGCCATTTGTCAGGGGGACCCTCTATCCCCATTTTTATGTATCGTCGTGTCTAAAGGTCTTAACAGGAAAATCAAGGCAATGACTGATAGAAATGAGATCAAAGGGTTAAACCTGCATATGGGAGTTGATAAGAAAACCCATCAACAATTTGTTGATGACATGATGCTCATGGGCCACCCTTCAGTCCAAGAATCCAGAGCTTTTAAAAAATGTTTGATCTCCTTTGTTAGGGATTTAGGACTAGAGATTAATAAATAAAAGTCATAGTTTTTTTTCTTTAATACTTCCAGGATATCTCAAAGAAATATAATTCATATTTAGGTATTCCAAGGGAGCTTCCTTCCATCCAAATACCTAGGTGCTCCTTTAGTTGAGGGAGTCATCAGGAATGTTCATGGGAAGATTTATTGGACCAAATGAAAAGGAAGTTGTCCAGTTGGGATCTGCGACCTCTCAATATGGTTAGTAGACTAACTCTAATTAAGCCAGTGTCGAAAGCGATGCCTATATACTTGTTTTCTATAATGGTGGTCTCGAAGATAGACCTCAAAGAAATTAGGAATCTACAGTGAATTTTGGTGTGGAGGCAACACTGACAAGCATAGATGGGCGTAGGTAAGCTGGGATAAGATATGCAAGTCAAAGTATAAAGGAGGTATGGGACTTAGAAACCCGAAAAAGAATAGTGAGATCCCAGGAGCTAAAATTTGGTGGGAATGGGTTACCCATACTTTGGATCCTTGGGAAAATATTTGGCATATCAAATATTCCCAAGACTGCCTGAAAAAGGATCTAGTTAGATTTAATGAGGAGAAACAAGGATTACACATTTGGCAGAATTCCCTCAATGGTAGGAGTATAATACAGGACCATAGCTTCTGGGAAGTTAGAGATGGGTAGATGTTTGATTTTTGGGAAGACTCTTGGCAGCATATTCCTAAGCTATCAGCTCATATCAACATGGGAACTAGCCAAGACAGATGCAGTGAATTGGGTCTGACAAAGGTTAACCAATTCAGGAATCCTACGACTGGGGAGACCGAGAAAGGAACCCGCTTGAATGGTGTAATCATAGGATACTTAAATAAGATTGGCCCAACATTAGAGTCGGCATCCAAGACAGGAGCATAAGAACTTAGACCAGGCCAGACAAGCTGAGATGGGGTTACTCGCCAAAAGGTACTTTTAACACTAAGGAAGATTATGAACTTTGGACTAACCAACAAGATGAGATGGGATATGAAATATGGAAAAAAGTATGGAATATGAACCCTTGGCTGAAGGTTACTACTTTCATATGTTAGTCATCTATCAAATAATTCTAAGCAGGGAAAACCTTAAAAGACGGGGTGTGGTTGGACCATCTCAATGCCCCTTGTGTTGGAGAGAGGAGGAAACTATGGATCATCTCCTTGAATATTCCCCCTTTGATTTTGTTTACTGGGATAGAAAGGCTGAAATATTCATATGCTCAAATCTATCAAGAGGGTATCCTAATCAGACAGTTAGAGACTGGGAATTGGCGGCCTTTCAAAATTCCATTGTAAACTCCATTTGGTTGTCATTCCCGATATTTTTGATGTGGGAAATTTGGAAGGAGAGGAACCACAAAATATTCCAAGACATGAGCACCACCCCGCCCCCCGC
>LPNX010442006.1:260781-343848 GCA_001517045.1 Pseudotsuga menziesii
GATTCTAGCATAATGGGGCTGAAATACAACAAATCAAGTATGGATCAAAAGAAAAATTAAAAAGGTTGTCCAGGATATCCTAGAATACAAGTACCTACCCTCGTCGAGGTCCTTTAAATTTAATTTCAATGGGTCCTCTAAAGGAAACCTGGGACCTGTGGGTTTTGGTGGTGTAGTGAAAAACCAGGAAAGGTGAGATTATACATGTTTATTATGGTTACATTGGCAATGAGAATAATAATGCCACAGTGATTGAAGGCCTCCTCTTCAGCCTAAATTTGGTTATCAACAAAGGCTTGGAACCTGCCATCATCAAAGTGTACTCTTGGGTAATTATCCAGATGGAAAAAGGTCTACATAATGGAAAAAGGCTATCCAAGGTGGCAGATAGTTGGAGACTTGTTTACAGGGTGGAAAAGTTGGCTTCTTAGTTAAGCGAACCCCGCTTGTACTTTTAGCCACTTCAAGTGGGATAGGAACAAGGTTACATACCTTTTGGAAAATGTAATGGAAAGCAAAAATCACAGATATTGAGAGGGGCGTTTGGATATTTTTGGGACCCAAGACTAGGTTTCCCAGTACGCTCAACTAGCGTCAAAGGATATCCAGTCGAGAAGCTGGGAAGGTACTGACACGAATAACCTTGATTACACCCACAATAGGTCCCACGCAGATAAAACAACAGCCATCTGGAATGAGGATATCCCACCTCGGGTGAAAGGTGGAAGTACCAAAATATTTAACCCTCGAATTAATGAACAATCAATCCCCTCAAAAGGTTATGATGAGAATAGGATACGACAAGGTTTTTTATATAAAGGATGACATATGATCATCTGTAGCGAGTTTCAATAATGAATGCGGTGGTAATCCGATGAATAGAGGAGATCGGTGGAGTAATGATGGAGTAATTTATGAATGGGAATGCAAAAAGAACTATAAAAGCAACAGGAAGTCCCAGGATTGTCTGCAATTTTGTTGGATTTCTTCCTTTTTCTGAGCTTGTACAAAGTATCATAAGGGGGAAATGGAGTGAGGAATTTAGTTTCATACTATGGAACACCAAGGCAAAGAGGGTGTTGTGGTTTGAGAGGAAAGGCAAGGCCCGAGGATGATGAGGAAGCAAAAGAAATCCTATCAAGTAGCTTGTTTCTTCTGGGACCAAATTCCTCTGGCCATTCAGGAGGATATTGAGAAAGTAAAAAAAACATATGTTGAAGCAAGTTAAGGCCTCGAAATCAAAGGAGTTAAAGGAGGAGGTTGTTGAGTGGTTTCTTGACCCCGTTTCAACTGTTAGCCGCTTGTCGGAATATGACCGGATCATGGCCACTTTCTAGGTTATGAAGGTCTCTTGTCCCACATCCTCATGGAGCGCAAGAACAAGGAGGCTGGTGATGAGGATCATGCACACACACGGAAAGAGAATAATCGATACTGCAAGCTCATGCATAGGAAAATTGATGTAATGGCATGTAAAACAGGCATTCAATTATACCCTCCTCCATCAGCAGTTTCAGGAGTGGGTGTATCGGGTGTTCAAGGTCCAGTTCTTGGTAAAGCTGGTCAGTTCACAGCTGTGTTCCGCGATGGTGGCACTAGCACCAATGTGAGGAGTTCATTTCGCTCGCTTCAACCCTATATAGAAACGATGTCTAAGGGTTTTTTATGCGGCCTCCTGGTTTTATGTTTTTTTCCATTAGTATATTTCTATTTAGTTTTATCGATATGTCATGGTAGTGTGTATCAACGGATATTATGTTTCCGAAGTTAGTTTAAAATCATTTGTTATGATGATGATGAAGTTGGGCTATGTAATAGAGGTTTCGGAGGAGTTGGCAGTCTTTTGTTTCTACTAGGTTTTTGCCAAGGCCAAATCCTACGAAGCCAAGTAATCTTTTTTGGAAAATAGTAATGTAATGCCTTATTACAAACAAAAAAAATATGTGGTTTCCAATTCCAAAATTGTGGATTTCAATTCTAGAAGTGTGAATTTTGAAAGCCTAAAGTGTTGATTTCAATTCGAATATTCTACGTTTGAATTTCAAGTGTTAATAAATAAACATAGTAAATATTATTGGGATCAAATGTAAAAAAGTGTTAATAAATAAATAAATAACATAGTAAATATTATTGGGATCAAATGTAAAAAGGTGTATCAGAACATTTATATACCCATTAAACTTCGTGAAAGCTCAACCATGACTCATGAAGAAAACGAAGAAATGAGACACAAATTGTCCAAATTAAATGAAAAAATGGACTTGAATGAAAATTCAATGAAACCTTTTCAATTGGTGAACCAAAAAAGTGAAATAGAAAAGGAGTTCAAAAAAATCTTGAAAAGATGGCCAATAAAGATCTCATGAAGATGGCCATGGCTTAAAAAATGAGGTAGTTGATTAACTAAGACATCTACTTCTTTAGTATCTACCTCTTCCTATTGAAACCAGGATGCCACTAGGCCCGGCATCCAATTATTCTAGTATTTAAGTATTATGTTGTTTATAAACACTCAAAATGCTTAGATTCTCCATTTTGAACCCATTATACATTACTTACACTAATATAAACCACCTTTCTGAAGTAATAGAGATGTGATAGGTTGGACCCAGCCCTAACAATGGGAATCATACTAAAGTAATAGAAGGGAAAAGAGGAAGAGCATTGGTAGAGTTATTAGTAGCATCACTATTTGATTTAGAAATTGATTTTAAGGATTTGGTTGCAACAATATGAGTTGTTAAGGGTATGATTTCAAAGAAATTGTAATTTTAACCTTGAAAGGAACAAAAAAAGGACCATTTCTAATAGCCCCACTTTTCAATTCAAGGGTTGATTTTAAGATTTGTATTTTGCAATATTATGGAGTTTTAAGGCATGATTGCAAAAGATTGTAATTTTAAACTCAAAAAATTTGAATGCTACTAATGTCACAATTTTTTTTATTTGAGGGTTTACATTGGGTTCTTTTATGCAAAAATATGGGTTTTATGCTCAAATCAAAGCACTAACCATTTTCTCTCTCCATATTTCCTTCTCTACCATTGTATGCCATGCATGTGATGAAGTATCCATTCAAGTTCAAGATGAGATTCCTTATTTATTATGTTGATCTTTCCCTAATCAAAGATCCTTCCAAAGTTTGCACAATCACACTTTAAATGCCCATATTAGTGGCAAAATAAGTATCTAAACAATGTATTAGCATAAACTAGAGTCTTGTTATATAACCATTTTCATGCTTCGATTACTACATTATTTGAGAGACCGCCTATTGAATCACCCTCAATGCAAACTCTAGTCACCATCCACAGAATACCTAGACATCTTCTATCATCTAAACAAATAAAAACTTTCAATCAAATTTCAATATCCCCCTAAGGGCCTTTGCATTCCACAATGCCAACAACAATGAGGGGAGAATAACCCAAACCCAATGGATATTTCATTTCACATGCCAAGGGTCGAACCTCAAGGACTAGCAAGCCTTAAGAAATGAGAAAAAAATTCCCTAATATCCACTTTCCTTCTCGAAGTCAACAACTATCCTAACCATTTTTTAAGAGGTAGATTAGTCACCCCTTATCTAGGACAAATAACTCTAGGACATACCCTAGGATAGAATGGACTTATATCATCCATTGTACCGAAAAAATTATCTTATTGAAAGGCCATATTGAAAGGCCATAGAATTTACCTACCATTGTCTTCTTCTAGAAACAAAAATTTTGGATCATTACTATATCTTGTCCTAAACTCAGTTTAATTTTCTCTAATTGCAATATCACACTTTTAATTTTATGCATCTTTCCCCTTAGGACACACTTCTTCCCTAGTTACATAGCTCCCAAGTCTAAAGGTCTCATCATCTCTATAGGTCTCGTTGATCAAAATACCTCCTATTATGAGTAAAATATTTCCATTCACACCTAAATCATGAAGGGGGTTAATGAGAATAATTCACTATATCTTCATCCTCCACTCTCAATTATTGGACACATGCATGCACAGACACTAAGGGTTAGCTCAATTAGTTGAACCATCCACTTAGGGCATGCTGTCAATGAAGGTACTATAAGTCACAAGGTAAAATCCAATCAAGTCTGTTGGAGTTACAGGTCGTTGTTTTTGTCGATGGTTGAGAAATCCTACGTCTATATATTCTAAAGAAGACGAAGGATTTCCTCGAAAAATAATATATACACTCACATTTTCATATTTGGTGGCGTTACATATGAAAGAACCTCAATTCAAACCCAAATAATAATCTTTCAATATTTTCATGAAATATGGCATTCAATATACAAATAACATCCATTTGATGACATTTAAAGTTGTCTTGCCAAATTTATTTTAATCAATGAAAATATCATTGGTTTGTATCATAGGCCATGTCACTCACATTTCTCGTCATTGTTGCAACTCTACAATTTTAAGTTGCCAAGAGGTTAGTGCCTTCTTCAATTTCAATAATTACCTTTATCTATTATTCCTACTTTTTTATTGTGTTTTGAGCTCAACTTTAGCTTTTGGGAAAGCTAGAGAGGATCTCAACCATACATATGTTAAAAGTTTTTTTTTGGCTGGGGAAGGATTTTAATTTTCTCATTTTGTCAATGAAGTTGAATGGTAGTTGCAAGCTAGTACTAACATTTATGAAAAATGGGTTTTTGATGCTTCAAAAAACTCAATCATTTTGTTAAAACTAATGCTTCTAAAATCTTGCATAAAAATATTTCAAAATCAGCCCTCATTTGTAGGTTTGTACATCATTAAACCTTTATACAATGAGTGATAAATCATTTTGTTGAATCTAATGCTTCCAAAAGCTTCCATAAAAGATTTCAAAATCGGCCCTCATTTGCAGGTTTGTACATCATTAACCCTTTATACAATGAGTGATAAATCAGTTTGTTGAAACAAGTGCTTCCAAAAGCTTCCATAAAAAATATTTCAAAGACAACCCTCATTTGTAGGTTTGTACATGATTACCCTTTTATAAAATGAGCGTTAAGTAGATGAAGGCCAACTAGAAAATTCAAAACCTTGTGTCCATAAAGATTCTACCAAGAGGATACTTCACGGACTTGTTTTTCCAAAGCATAGAAACTACAAAATGATGTTAAGAGGATACTTCTTGGTCTTTGGCCAACTAGAAAATTCAAAACCTTGTGTCCATAAAGATTCTACCAAGAGGATACTTCACAGACTTGTTTTTCCAAAGCATAGAAACTACAAAATGATGTTAAGAGGATACTTCTTGGTCTTTGCTTCCAAAGATTAGAGGCATGGAAACAATCTTCAAGATTCTTGGCCTTTTTAATATAAGGAAGTTTGATACTTCTTGCTCTTTTATTCAATTTAGGGAACTCCCTTAATAATGGGAAGAGCAAGCCTTTTTATGAAGTTTTAAGATATTGGGTTTAAATGCTTTGAAGAGCAAGCCTTTTTATGAAGTTTTAAGAAATTGGGTTTAAATGCTTTGAAGAGGTATTCTTTACATATTTTAGTTATTGTAAAAGTACATCTTTTTTGTTTATTAATTCTTGGGTCCCACTCATATGATACATACACGATTAAGTCTCATTCTCTTAAAACTTGTACCTATCAATTGAAATAGGTGATATAAAAACATTACTTTTAGGCTTAACAAACGCATTCTAGGTATATTTAGACTCCTCTTTGATTATACATCCCCCGGGATTGAACCACCTACCAATAGATGGCCAAAGCTCACCATTAGATGCTAGAGGGAACATGTTAAAATTACATGCAAGACACACAAATGTTTAATAAATATTTGTCTTTATTTCCAGAGATACATATTCCAAATCATCATCCTCCTACCTATTCGGCATAATATTTTAGTAAGCAACACTGAGTTAACTCCATCCCCATCACACCAAATAAAATAGTTTCATAGATATACAACGCAAATCATAATCCTACCTATGTGGGAAAGATATTTCTAAAAACAACAATCAGAATTAACTCCATTTCCATTACACCAACCAAGATTGGGTAAATGGTGAGTTTGCAGCATAAAAATATAGTTGTAGTACACTGATTTCGACCTATAATTCTAGAGCCACTGCCTCCTAAGTCCAAGTGATTATCTTGAGATATACTCAACCAATCCCAATTACTTTCAAAATGCATTCTTAGATTTTCAAGTAGTGAGGCTATTAAAGAATCTAAGACGCAAGTAGCTGCAATTTGCCCAAGACTAAACTTTGGCTTATGAAGATAAGTATGCATATCTCCACACTATCCACACTAGTTGGAACTCTAAAAGACGATTTAAGGTATGAGTTTAATTATCGCCGAGTACTTTCACTAACACTCACTAATTTTTAAAAATGAATTTAAAGAAAAACATGAAAAAGCTTTTGCAAAGCTCTCATCCCCTAAAATATTCATAATCAAGATAAATCTATGTTAGTTTTTTCTTAAATATATTATGGTTAAAGTAAATAATTTTTTTTTCTTTTTTAAAAATAAAAGTACTATATTAATTAACATTACCCACAAAAATATCTTCCCAACTTATTATCATCTTTCCTTGAGTAATGGGGTGAAGAGCCCATTTGATTAATAATAGTGGAGGACATTCAATGTAAGGTGGACTAAGTTCAATATGTTTCCTTATTATTAAATAAGGTCCAGCATAGAATTATTCTTGAATAAATACAAGGGGATCCCATTAAACAAGGTCCACTAAATTAGAGTTCTCTTGTGATCTATAAACAAGGATGGAGTCCTTATAAAAATGCGTGGAAAAATATTATAATGGAAGCTTAGCTCTAGATAAATCGCCCTACCTAAAAGACAAGTGAACAAAAGTGGATTCCTTCCATGAATCATCAATTATAAGGTGTTTCACTACATTAAGGAGTTTGATATTATTAAAGTATGGAGCATTACTATTTTATTGTGGATATCTTGTATGTGACAACATTTTCAAATCTAAGATACACTACCACTCATATGAAATCATTTTCCAGGGCCAAAAACAAAGAATTTGGTTTCCTTCTATTTTGCAGGTTTTCAAAGAGAAATAAAGTCAACACTCTCCACTCAGTTTTTGAGTATTTTTTTTGTAGAATTTTCACACACTAACTGCAAATCTAAGTTCCCGTCAGAAAATTACACAATTTCAAAAAAAAATGTTCAAATGGAGGAGATATTTACATTTGAAATCTGCTTTTTAGAACTTTCAATGACAATCACGGATCTTGTAGATAGCAGAACTTTTGAGAAGGTGATCAAATTGCAAGTAGATCAACACCATTGGATAAATCATTTCTAGGGCTTCCATCTAGCATATTATATGACATATTTCTAGCCAATATCCAATAAACTATGTTGCATTGCCCTCAAGGAAGGAGGGGTGGTGGGAAGGAGGGGGAGACGAGTTTCCAGAATGTCTAGAGCGCACCCCCAATTTTTTAAGGGATGGCAGGTGGGGACGGCAATTATATATATATATATATATATATATATATATATATATATAATAAANGTATGTCCAATGTCATAATGAAATAGTAAAGACTCAATATGCATGCCTAAGAGCTAAACATGGAAGCTTTAAAATGTTCTAGCTTCTAAGTTAACTATTAAACAGTGACTTGAAAGTTAAATCAGTAACAAAAATTTAAAATTTTACATCATTTTATACATGACTGATGAATCAATTCGAAATTTAAATATCAAATACAATTATATTTGTAATTTTACATTTGTTCTGGTATTTTTACCGAAGGAAACAAAAATAAATAAAATGTAAGATATCAAATACCAAATACCTGTGTTGTGTAGTGTGTTGTGGCTAAGAGGGGACAAGTTTATTGTGAGTGTGAGCCTGTGTTGAGCCATGAACTCAAACTTTGAGCATTTGTTGAGATTCAAGAGGAGCCCTAAGCTATGGTATTCAAGCTAAGAGGGGTGTGCATGGGATTGCAGACAGGGAAGCTGTAGATAGGGGAGTGGTGCACAAGACTATAAACTGGATTCGGCCTAGTAAGTAGCAATGTGAAGAGTGATGGATAGAACCATAGAGCAGAGGGTTATTGTGAGTGCTAAAGTGTTGGAGTGATGGGTAGACTAGACGACTATGTAGGTACAGTGAGTTGGAATGTAGGATAGAGCAGAGAGAATGGGAGGGGGTTGCGGGTTAGAGGAATAGGGGGAGGGTTAAATTAGGTTTTTATTTAAAAATTTTAACATTTTAGTTCTTTTTTAAATTGTGTAGGTCGAAGGACGTCTAAGAGTCCTCGATTGGTTGACGAACGTTCCTGAGAAGTCCCTAATTTTGACAAGTACGTTTAAGGTACGGCTCAGAAGTCCCCAACGGAGTCCTCAATTAGTTGAGGGGCGTTTTGGAGAAGTCCCCGATTTTGACGGGTGCATTTAGGGTACGGATTATAAGTCCCCACAAAGTCCCTGATGAGTTGGGGACGTTTCCAAGGAGTTCCAGAGTCCCCGGAACAAGGGAACGTAGGAAATGCCAAAATTTTGGGGGGGTGTCACATACCCATACCCCATTTTATCATGCGGAATGAAAAAATTTCATCAAGAGCCTTTACTGCTCATCAAAACACAGGGCATGGTCATGACCACATCTCGACATTTCCAACACTGTCACGCTCCCTCCCGTCTTCCATTGATCAGTTCGACAATCTGCAAGGAAAAATCTCAGAGAAGATCAGTTCGACAACGATCCCAAACAATCCCACGGCTGGAACTAATTCAGCGACTCAAAATTCACCCGCAATAATCAACGGTGTGGGAAGCCCGAGTTGCGAGGTCGAAAGTTACAAAAATTGCAATCTCACTTCCCACAACTCGCATCCTGCATCCCGCATCGAAAACAGATCAAACGGCGGACATCCATCCCACGAAGATCAACGGTCCGAAAACTTTGACTTGCGGGATCGAGAATTGGAAATTGCGACACCACGATTCCGCATCCCGCAAGTTGCGGAAGGGAAATCTGCGGGAACCAAAATCTGCAAAACGGCATTCCGCATCCTGCATCCCACAATCCTGCAAATCTACGCAAATGAGGATTTCTAGCAAGAAACTCAGCTTTTCCACTGAAATCTTGGAT
The DNA here is from genome assembly GCA_001517045.1 of Pseudotsuga menziesii. NCBI lineage: Eukaryota > Viridiplantae > Streptophyta > Pinopsida > Pinales > Pinaceae > Pseudotsuga > Pseudotsuga menziesii. The sequence goes on from LPNX010442006.1 coordinate 269,894, forward strand.
CGATCTGATCATTCAGGCCATTACCAATCTGCCCAATCTTCCCTGCAACTTAGTTCAAAATGCATTGATGGGAAAACATACAGAGATGCCTATACTTGCAGTTATTCAAAGGAACAATGCATCAATTCAACATAGCAACATGTTCATCAGATTCCATCAAGCAATTTAAAAAACAAGAAATACAATTGCAGAAAATAACATAGACAAGAACACTTATCTTGCATAGAACTTGTCTCGCAACCAGCTATGTCGCTGCAACATTCCTCTCAACCATAGGCCAGTGTGCTCCTTAGTCTCTCAGCAACCTACCACCCCCGAGCTGGGCATGATTTCCTCCAGGAATAAAGGAACACTAGCAGACTCATACATAGCCAAGGGTGCCATAACACTCAACCAAGCCAACACAGTTGGGTTTATCAGGCTATAAGGGAAAACATTTCAACATATGGGCTTCACAAAGACACTCAGCCAAGCCAACACAGTTAGGTTTATCAGGCTGTAAGGGAAAACATTTCAACATATGGGCTTCACAAGACACTCAGCCAAGCCATCTCACAGTTGGGTATCACAGACTGGGCACAGTCAATCCAACATTCACCTTTAAGGACCAGTCAAGCCAACAAATGGGTTTATCAGGCTGTACACAATCAAGCCATCTCCCTACTGGGTTTATCAGGCTAACTAGCCAAACCAGCATTCACAGTTGGGTTTATCAGATTGTCCATCCAAAGGTTACTCACAAGGTCAAACACAACAAGACACATCCAAGCCAACAAATGGGTTTATCAGGCTACCATCCAAGCCATCTTACCAGTTGGGTTTATCAAGATTCTAAGGCAATGGGAAGGAAGAACCGTAAGCCAGTGAGCTCATCTACAGAGCAACGAACACCTTCACAATACCTATCTAGCCTAGTTTCCCCACTGCCTACACACCCAACACAAAGAAGTGCCCCCTTCTTTGCTCCACAGTCCATCGGGCTACACATTCCCTTCTAGTGCTCTTCAGGATGTGCATAGCAAGTTTACCATCCACTCTTATCTTATCGTGAGGTTCCACACTAGGTTTATCAAGCACGTTCTACGTCTCTCCCAATCCTAAGTCTCATACATAGTTCAGACCCGAACCAGGGTGTAGAACACAACAACCACAAGGAGACTCTACAACACATACTTACTCTAGAACATGGGTAACAGGGCCTCATACACTCTGTATTTTAAGATAACGCAGAAATCATAGTCCTACCAAGGGAAAAACACTCGCAAAACGCGAAGGATATACACAGGTAGAGCTTCGTTGCGATCACAATGTCACTCCTTCCGGAAATGAAGATGGTGGTGAATGAATGAATGACTGACTTTTGGCCAATCTACCCTGCAACCTAGTTCAAAATGCATTGATGGGAAAACATACATAAATGCATATACTTGCAGTTATTCAAAGGAACAATGCATCAATTCAACATAGCAACATGTTCATCACATTCCATCAAGCAATTTACAAAACAAGAAATACAATTGCAGAGAATAACATAGATAAGAACACTTATCTTGCACAAAACTTGTCCCGCAACCAGCTATGTCGATGCAACGTTCCTCCCAACCATAGGCCAGTGTGCTCCTTAGTCTCCAGCAACACTGCCACCCTCGAGTTGGGCATGATTTCCTCAAGGAATAAGGAAACACTAGTAGACTCATACATAGCCAAGGGTGCCATCACACTCAGCCAAGCCAACACAGTTGGATTAATCAAGTTGTAAGGGAAAACATTCCAACAGATGGGTTTCACAGGCCACTCAGCCAAGCCATCTCGCAGTTGGGTATCACAAACTGAACACAATGAATCCAACATTCACCTTTAAGGACCAGTCAAGCCAACAGATAGGTTTATCATACTGTACACAGTCAAACCATCTCCTTGCTGGGTTTATCAAGCTAACTAACCAAACCAGCATTTGCAGTTGGGTTTATCAGACTGTCCAGCCAAAGGTTACTCACAAGGTCAGACACAACAAGACACAGCCAAGCCAACAGATGGGTTTATCAGGCTACCAGCCAAGCCATCTTTCCAATTTGGTTTATCAGGATTCTAAGGAAATGGGCCGGAAGAACCGCTAAGCTAGTGAGCTCATCTACAAAGCTAAGAACACCTTCACAAGACCTATCTGGCCTGGTTTCCTCATTGCCTACACACCCAACACAAGGAAGTGTCCCCTTCTCTGCTCCACAGTCCCTCGGGCTACACCTTCCCTCCCAGTGCTCTTCAGGATGTGTATAGCAGGTTTACCAGCCACTCTTATCTTATCGTGAGGTTCCACATTAGGTTTATCAAGCACGTTCTACGTCTCTCCCAATCCCAAGTCTCGTACATAGTTCAGACCCGAACCAAGGTGCAAAACACAACAACCACAGCGAGACTCTACAACACAGGCTTACTCTAGAACACGGGTAGCAAGGCCTCATACACTATGTAGTTTAAGATAATGCTACAACACAGCAATCACGGTCCTACCAAGGGAAAAACACTCGCTGAACGCAAAGGATATACACAGGTAGAGCTTCGCTGCTATCACAATGTCACTCCTTTCGGAAACGAAGATATACACAGGCTTACCTTCGCTATTATTCGTTGCATTCACATAGTTGGCTGTGGGTTTTTCATTAATTTGCACAAGTAAAACACGACATTCCAAGACTGGGTGCTCTGCCCAATTCGAAATTACCCATACTCTTCCCCTTCCAAGCAATAACTACCTCAACCACCTTCTGGAAAAATAAATGGCTGGGAAGAGAAAACACAAAGAGGGTAGTTAACAGCGCTTATGGGTTCTCCCCATGACACATGGCTTTTCCCAAAACTGGCTCAAGGTTAACATTCCCTCGGGTTCCACCTGAATCACATCCCAATTTATCACATGGTTAAGGTCATGTATATATTTCTTAAGCAAAGAAACATGAAAAACATTATGAGCTCTAGTGCTAGAAGGCAATGCAAGTCTATATGCAATTGGCCCTATTCTTTCAAGCAGTTCAAACAGCCAGCAATATCTTGGTGACAGCTTGGCACAACTCCCAAGCCTTAGGAACTCTTCTTTGCCCTCACTCTGAAGTAAACATGATCCCTAATATTGAACTCTCTATTCACCCTATGCTTATCAGCATATCTTTTTTGCCTGTCCTACGCTGCTTTCAGATTCTGCCTGATCTTTACAACCTCCTGCTCCATCTCCTTTAGCAATTCTGGACCAAGCACAACTCTATTCACTGGATTATCCCAAGTCAATGGTGTTCTACACCTCCTGCCATACAAAGCTTCATATGGACTCATCCCCAAGGATGCTTGTTGTCCATTATTATAGAAAAACTCTACCAAGTGTAAATAATCTTCCCACTTGGTTGGCTTGTCCATCACATACATGCGAAGCATGTCTTCCAACACTTGGTTAACTCTCTCTGTCTGCCCATCAGTCTGAGGATGGTAGGCAGTGTTGAAGTTCAACTGTGTCCCCAAATCCGCAAACAACCCCTTCCAAAAATTGGAAGTGAACTTGACATCTCGGTCAGAGACTATTGCCTTTGGCAATGCATGCAGTTTGAAAATCTCCTTCATGAAGATCTTTGCAATGTCATCAGTCTTATGCGTAGACTTAACCGGTATAAAATGTGTTGCCTTCGTCAACTTATCCACCACAACCATGATGGAATCATGTTGTCTCCAAGTCATTGGCAATCCTGTAATAAAATCCATGGAAATAACTTCCCATTTCCATNCCCTGCAGGGTGTTGATGTTCAACCTTTACCTGTTGACATTTCATGCACCTTGAAATGTATTCAACCATGTCCTTTTTCATTCCTGGCCAAAAGTACTGCTTTCTGGCTGTAGCAATTGTCTTCTAATATCCTGGGCGACCAGAATATGGAGCTTGATGGATCTCGTCCATAACGACTCTCCTCAAATCTGCTACATTTGGAATCTAAATTATGTCTTTATAAGTAAAAAGTCCATCTTCTTCCAACTTATATCCCTCATATCTCTTCTCAAGACTTTGCTACTGCAATTTGTCTTTTACTTGCACATACAACTCATCTCCAGCAACATGATTAACAATATGTTGCCTCAACTCCAATTGGCAAACACGAACGAATGCCACATGCATTTCCTGCACCTTCCTGCTGAGCACATCAGCTACCTTATTCTCTTTTCCTTTTATGTGTTTGATTTCAAAATCAAACTCACATAAAAACTCCAACCATCTAGCTTTCCTAGCATTTAAAGTAGACTAATCAAACAAGTACTTCAAACCGCAATGGTATGTCCTTAACTCAAATCTTCTGTCCATTAAGTAATGCCTCAACATCTTGAGAGCATGTACTATGGCTGCAAGTTCCAAATCATGAGTAGTGTAGTTCTTCTCATGTAGTGTAGTTCTTCTCATGATCCTTCAACTTTCTCAACTCATAACATATAATGTAGTTGTCTTGCATAAGGACTCCTCCAAGCTCTTGACCACATGCATCGGCACACACTACAAAATATTTCTCTAGGTCTACAACTTTCAATATTGGTGCACTGGTGAGAAGATTCTTCAACTGTTGGAAGCTTTCTTGACACCTCAATGTCCACTCAAACTTTATCCCCTTCTTTTACAAAGAAGTGATGGCATGTGCAACCTTGGAGAATCCTTCAATGAACCTCCTGTAGTATCCTGCAAGTCCCATAAAAGATCTTACATCTGTCACATTTCTTGGAGTAGGCCAATACATAATGGCTTCAATCTTGTCAAGGTCCATGGATATACCCTCTTCTAAGATAATGTAACCCAAGTACTGAATTCTATCTCTATAGAAATCACACTTGCTCAGCTTTGCATACGACCAATGCTCCCTAAGCAATTGTAATGTCAATCTCAAATGCTCTTCATGTTCTTCCCCATTCTTAGAATAAACAAGAATGCTATCAAGGAAAACAAGAACAAACTTGTCCAAATACCTGCTGAAGACACTATTCATAAGGCACATAAATGTAGCTGGTGCATTTGTGAGACCGAATGGTACCACTACAAACTCATAAAGCCCATACCTTGTTCTGAAGGTCGTCTTATGAATGTCTTCATCCTTGATTCTCACCTGATGGTAACTCAACCTCAAGTCAATCTTGGAAAATACCTCTGCTCCTCTCCTTTGATCAAAGAGGTCATCAATCCTAGGCAAAGGATACTTGTTCTTTACTGTGACTTTGTTCAGCTATCTGTAATCAACACACAATCTAAGTGTACCATCTTTCTTCTTTACAAACAGAACTGGTGCCCCCCAAGGAGACACGCTGGGTCTGACATACTTCTTCTCCAACAACTCTTGTAGTTGCATCTTCATCTCTAGCATTTTTGGTGTACTCATTCTGTAGGGTGCCTTGGACAATGGTGCTGCTCCTGGCACAAGTTCAATTATGAAATCAATGTCTCTCTTTGGAGGAAGCCCTAGAATCTCATCATGGAACACATCCCTGGATTCCTGCAACAAATGAAAGTCCTCCAACCTAGGAGTTTCACTCTCTGGTGCCTCCAAAATATGAGTTGCATACAACTGGCAACCTTTCCTACAGAACTTCTTCAACTGCATTGCTAAAACCTGCCTCACTGAAATTACATTTGGAATGTCTTTCACAATCCTTGAGTTTCCATCTTCATCCAAGCGCTCAAAAACCTTACTATAATAGTCAAGCTTTACTCTGTGAGCTTCTAACCAATCCATTCCAATGAGAACGTCATAGGAACCAAGTGGTAGAACATTCATATCTATACAAGTGACCAATCCATTCATAACCAATGGGCATTTCTCCACCGCTTCTCTAACCTCTCTCTTAGTTCTAGTGGCTAGCTGAACTCACCAAGATTTGCTATGCTTTACTTTCTTAAAGGCACAAATCTCCACTACTCTAGGGGTAATGTAACTATGAGTAGAACCAGGGTTAAGCAAAATAGAAACATATTACTCAGCAATCTTACCTGCAACTTCAAACACAGTTGATTGGTGATCTGCCTAATGGTCCTCCAGTGCTGCATAGATCCTAGGGACGGCCCTTGCTACTTGACCCATTGTTTCTGCTTCTTGAATGTTGTAAGATGGCCTTGCACTCTCATTCTCGAGTGGACAATTCCTGCGCATGTGGGGTCCTCCAAATCTCCAACATTGGAGTGGTTCTTTGATCTGCTGTGGATCTCTTGGCTTTTCTCCCGCCACTCTAGTTGGCTGCTTTTCAGCTTGGGATGGTTGCCTCTGTTGATTCCTGAAGCTAGAAGGTTTGAAACATTTACTTCCTTTGGTCAGACTTCTCATTCTTTTTGTCTTTCCATGTCTTATGGTAATCAGGTTTTCCTTTCCTTTGCTCATAGCAATACTTAGCCTTCCTAATTGCTTCTTCAAGAGTTCTAGGTTCATAAAACTCAATTCTGTCTTTGTAGGACTGGGGCAATCCACTCAGAAAACGTTGGATCTTCACTTTTTCATCTTTGATGTACCTGACATACCTCAACAGTTCTAGGAACTTATTTGCATACTCTTCCATGGTATACTGTCCCAATCTCAGCTCATGGAATTCTTTGATCTTGTCATCATAGTACCTGTCAGAGAGGTATTTCTGCTTGAAATACTTCTGGAACCATTTCCACTTAAGTTTTCTTTCACTAATCCTCCTTGCTTGAAGTGCTCCCACCAAATGGATGCCCTTCCATTCAAACTAAATATGACAACCCTTGCCTTCATGTTCCTTGAATAATCCTAAACTTGGAAGTACTTCTTTATCCCAAGAAGCCAAGCTTCAGCTTCTTGTCCAGTCTTTACCTCACCATCAAACGTAGGAGGTTTAGCCTTCTTAAATTCATCCCAAGAGCGATCCCTATGGTGCCTCTTTCTCTTTCCCTCGCGAGAAGAAGAGCTTGAATCCCCACTTGATTCTTCTGAGTCAGATGATCTACTAGCAGTCCTTCTTCTTCTGGTACTGCTCTTACTGCCTTCGGGTTTTACTGTACCTTCTCCAGAGTCTATCTTTCTTTGCAAGTCTGTCAAACTCTGCAACATAGCAACATTCAACTGATGCTACTCTACCTGAGCTTTAATCAGGCTTCTCATGGTGGCTGCAATATCTAGCGGTGTCTCTTGGAATCTCCTTCCATTAGACTCTGTGTCATCATTTCCAACTCGAACATTTTCCCCCATGGCATCTCGTGCACGCTCGTAGGAGTTCTGAGCATCATATCCGTCATGGGTTCTCATCGCTAAACCACCACCTACTTTTCCAAAATATACTATGACTGCGCAAAATGTGTTATCAACACCATTTGTTAGACACATAGTAATTCAAAATCAAACCCATTTACTTACTGTAACCTAGCCTATCTAGGCCCAATGATGTATCCGACAACTTTGGTTAACTGATTCCCGACCCACCCAGGCCCAAAGCTGCAACCCGCAGCGCTGATACCACAATGTCACGTACCCATACCCCATTATCATGCGGAATAAAAAAAAATCATCGAGAGCCTTTACTACTCATCGAAACACAGGGCATGGTCGTGACCACAACTCAACATTTCCAACACTATCACGCTCCCTCCAGTCTTCCATTGATCAGTTCGACGATCTACAAGGAAAAATCTTAGAGGAAATCGAACGGCGGAGAGAAAACGCGACGAAAATCAACAATTTCAAACAATCCCACAGCTGGAACTAATTCAACAGCTCAAAATTCACCCGCAAAAATCAACAGTGCGGAAAGTCAGAGTTGTGGGGTCGAAAGTTACAAAAATTGCAATCTCACTTCCTGCAACCCACATCCCGCATCTCGCATCGAAGACAGATCAACGGCAGACATCCATCCCGCGAAGATCGACGATGCGGAAACGTTGACTTGCGGGATTTCAGGAATTGGAAATCACGACACCACGATCCCACATCCGGCATCCCACAAGTTGCAGAAGGGAACTCTGCGGGAACCAAAATTTGCAAAACGGCGTTCCGCATCCCGCATCCCACAATCCTACAAATCTGCGCAAAGGAGGATTGCTAGTAGGAAACTCGGCTTTTCCACTGAATTCTTTAAATGATCTGATCATTCAGGCCATTACCGATCTGCCCAATCTACCCTGCAACTTAGTTCAAAATGCATTGATGGGAAAACATACATAGATGCCTATACTTGCAGTTATTCAAAGGAACAATGCATCAATTCAAGACAGCAACATGTTCATCACATTCCATCAAGCAATTTACAAAACAAAAAATACAATTGCAAAAAATAACATGGACAAAACATTTATGTTGCACAGAACTTGTCCCGCAACCAGCTATGTCGCTGCAATGTTCCTCCCAACCATAGGCTAGTGTGCTCCTTAATCTCTCAGCAACACTACCACCCCCAAGTTGGGCCTGATTTTCTCAAAGAATAAAGGAACACTAGCAAAATCATACATAGCCAAGGATGCCATAACACTCAGCCAAGCCAACACAGTTGGGTTTATCAAGCTGTAAGGGAAAACATTCCAAGATATGGGCTTCAGAGGCCACTCAGCCAAGCCTCTCACAATTGGGTATCACAGAGTGAACACAATCAAGCCAACATTCACTTTTAAGGACCAGTGAAGCCAACATATGGGTTTATCAAACTGTACACAGTCAAGCCATCTCCTTGCTAGGTTTATCAGCCTAACTAGCCAAGCCAGCATTCGCAGTTGGGTTTATCAGACTATCCAGCCAAAGGTTACTCACAAGGTCAAACACAACAAGACAGCCAAACCAACAAGATGGGTTTATCAGGCTGCCAGCCAAGCCATCTTTTCAGTTGGGTTTATCAGGCTTCTAAGGCAATGGGCAGGAAGAATCGCTAAGCTAGTGAGCTCATCTACAGAGCAAAGAACACATTCACAAGACCTATCTGCCCTGGTTTGCCCACTGCCTACACACCCAACACAAGGAAGTGTCCCCTTCTCTGCTCCATAGTCCCTCGGGCTACACCTTCCCTTCCAGTGCTCTTTAGGATGTGCATAGCAGGTTTACTAGCCACTCTTATCTTATCGTGAGGTTCCACACTAGGTTTATCAAGCACGTTCTACATCTCTCCCAATCCTAAGTCTCCTACATAGTTCAAACCCGAACCAGGGTGCAAAACACAACAACCATAGGGAGACTCTACAACATAGGCTTACTCTGGAACACGGGTAATAGGGCCTCATACACTCCATAGTTTAAGATAACGCAGCAATCACAGTCCTGCCAAGGGAAAAACACTCGCAAAACGCAAAGGATATACACAGGTAGAACTTCGCTGCTATCACAATGTCACTCCTTCCGAAAACAAAGATGGTGGTGAATGAATGAATGACCGAGTCCCCCCCCCCCGGAACCAAAACGTCCCGCAACTCTCAAACAATGAAAGTAAATCCAAAACGTGAACGCATGGGTCAACACTGGCATACAGTTCTAGTGTTTTCTTGTCCATGCAAGTAAAACACGACATTCCAGGACTAGGTGCTCTGCCCAATTCGAAATTGCCCATACTCTTCTCCTTCCAAGCAATAACTACCTCAACCACCTTCTGGCAAAATAAATGGTTGGGAAGAGAAAACAAGAAAGAGGGTAGTTGACAGTTCTCATGGGTTCTCCCAATGACACATGGCTTTTCCCAAAACTGGCTCAAGGTTAACAATCCCACCCCCTTATCTTTCGGAAAATCATGCCCCCATCTCATTATTCATTGCATTGACATAGTTGGTTGTGGGCTTTTCATTAATTTGCATATTTACATGATGTATACAAACGTGCTTGACTTAGCACAGAAACCATAGGCATCAACCATGATCGCCTATGTACCAAACATCGATCAGTGACAGGGCCTTGGCCTTGAGCTCCTTGTCATGATTCAATATAATATTTACATCATATACATTAATGCAACGGGGTCAAAACCGGGGTGTTACAAGGGGGCAGGTCCCCGTGCACCATAGCCAATAAACTATAGTCGATGCAACTCCACACTCAAACCATTACAGAACATGGAAAAATGTAAAGATGGTGAAAGATGCCATAGGAGGAATAGATGTGGGTGACAAAAGCTTTACAATACATGCAAGTTTGAAATCTATGCAACAGAAAAATTGTAAATCTAAAAAGGATTGTATTAAGCTTAAGGAGGATCATGTTATTAATACCACATATTCTTTCATCTTTAAAGCGTGTAACCAAAAAAGATATGCATGGTATGATTTACAAGATGCTTATGAGGATTGATGTAAAAATAGTTGTTATTTTTGCAAAGACAACTACTTCCATCTTTTGGATGACTCTTTTCCACCACATAAAAAAAAACTTTAGGAAAGACAATAGCAAGTGGTGTCTACCAATTTCCAATATGCTTCTTCTGTAGTAATAGCTCTTAGATCTATCATTTTACTACTATATGGAGGAACAATTTGCTTTGAATAGTTATACTTATTTGGATCCATATGGCCTTGGTGGGATTTTGAAGCATAACGTTCAAAGCTTCATGGAGCTTAACTATCCCCAATGGGGGTGCTAGATTCAGCACATGGACATTAGACCCAACTTTATGGATGAGTCCCTTATTGCAATTAGTCCTTTTGCATGGGACATTTGCTACTTCAACATGGAAATTGGCACTTGTACGTGGGGCCCAAGGCTAAGATGGAGTTTGTTGGACTACTTCAACACAGTGGATAACACTTGTACATGGGACCATGATTCCTTGGCCTAGTTCAACATTGAGGTCAACATCCATCCATGGGACCCTAGTTTATAGTTGTACCTCCTCACATCAAGCATTGAGAACATCCCTTTTCTAAAGGGAGTGAAGCATTATGATCCTCCCTAGAAATATAATGGGGAATCGAAGGGCCAATTAGAGAAATAATAGCATAAACTATTCAATGTGAGACAAACAAGATCCATTATGTTTGTTATTATCACATAAGACCCACTATGGTAATTATTATTAAAAATGTAACAAGGCCTAATTAAAAAAGATCCATTATTAGATAGTTGAGGTTGTTATGGTTATAATTCTCTTGTGATCTATAAATAAGGATAAAATCCTCCTTATGAAAGTGTGAAAAAAAATGTTATTGGAGATTAGCTTTAGAGAAGTCAACCAACCTTGAAAAGCAAGTGTACGAGGGTGGATTTCCTTCTATAAAAAGATTAATTATAATGTGTCACCCTACCTTAAGCATTTTTTCTATTAATAAAGTGGAAATCATTTCTATATTATTCTTGGATGTCTTGTATATATACAATACACACCTTGCCCTTCTCTCAAACCAATCAAAAAAATTAATGCAATCTTAACAACCTTTCCAAAAATTATAGGAGGCAACCAACATCAAGCATGTCTAAAAGAAGCATGTTTTAGTATCTCACTTCTTCCGTATTTATATATATAAACTATTCCTCCCTACATAAACCTTGTTGAAGGAATCTAAAACAACAATACCCATGATTTTCAAGCATTTAAGCATTCAAATATATGCCTTGCTCTTAACAATCTCGTAAACAGAGCTGAGCTTCAAAAACAAAGGTGAACAAAAATCCTAGTACAAAAAACATTCAGACACAAGTTCAAGCATAAATTGTACTAGTAAATTGAGAAGATGCAAATAATGTTCTTTACCACAAATGTGCATTGTAGTGTAAAACTAGTTCTCAATACTACATACGACCTCATCAGTCTATAAGTCGCAGAATATGAAGGCCATCTTACCTTCAGCCATTTGTTAATCTACTATTTCTAGCCACCATCTCACAGATGCACTGATTTGCTTCTGCCCCTAAGGTGCTAGTATCAGATCTAACCTGGAGCCCTTTTAGATCTGCATACAGAAAAAATTTCCTAATAGATCTAAAAGCAAATCCACTTTTGGTACAGATCTGCATGCAAAAGATGGACCCAAATAGATCCAAGGATGAATCAGTTTTTTATGTCTATGCATCTGTTCCAGAATGGTTCAAAATTCAATCTTTTACCAGGGCAATATCTGTAAGAAAAGAGGGCATTCGATTCTATAGTCACATCCTTCATGATTCTATAGTCACATCCTTTATGCCCATCCCGATTTTCCGTAAAATCACAAGTTTTAGGTTTCTAGCATAACTGAAACACACGACACTTGTGTAGAGTGAATAAATCAAGACCCTTCTGATAAGCTCTTCCAGTGGACTAGATTAAATAAGAACCACATATTTAACTCAACTGATTGGAAAAAAAATCCATATATAAACCTTGTTCGAGGAATCTAAAACAACAATAGCGATGTTCTCCGAACAATTAAATAAAGCCCCTCTCTTAGAAATCAATCTTTGCAACAGAGAACAAAATTTAAAATAAACATAGAAATCATCTGGGTAATGGGGCTAATACAAGTACATACAAACATTCACACATGCACAAGTTCAAACATAAATTGCACTCATCATTCGCTAAGATGCAACACATGTTCGTTGCCACAAATGTGCAGTGTAACTATTTCTCAATATTAAAACCACACACCACCTCATCTCTAATAGGCTGAATCCTTCCAGAATATGAACGCTATCTTACCTTCAGCTATGTGTTAATATCTACTTTCGTTTCTATCTCATAGATGCACTGTTTTGCCTCCACCCTTTGAATACGGGTACTAGATGTGCCAGAATCTAATTTTGGGTAGAGCTGCATACCAAAAACAGATAAATACGGGTACCGGATGTGCCAGAATCCAATTTTGGGTACAGAGCTGCATACCAAAAACAGATCCACACACATCTGAGAATGGATGTGTATTTTGGTACAGATCTGCGTGCTAAAAACAGATATAACGTTTAAACCAATCTAACTTTGGATATAAGTGCATTTAAGACCGATATGGCAATAACCAATCAAAGATCAAGCCCAATTTAGAATCCCAAAAGTAAATGCCATGCACAAGTTTGCAGGCAAAGAATATTGGTATATGCACACTTGTTTTTGGTACATACACACTTGTTTCCTATCCATTCAGAGATTTATTCATTACACAGATAGAAAACTTTTTGGCAGTGCGAATAGAGGACCAGCTGAATGGTCTTGTTTAGCACCATCATATAAGAGGAGGAAATTTCCAACATAAAATCTGAATCAACATTCCTGACATTCTCAACTTGAAACTGGGGACATATAATAGACAGCCCGTGACAATTATGGACACAAATTAGAGTTTATATAATCTATGATTCTATATGAAGCTTATATTCCCTACCCAATGATATGCTAGCAACCTCTCGAAGTTCATCATATGCATGCATGTTAATACAGGCGGGGATCTCAAACTAACAAATACATGGTCTAAGTCACCTGACACGGGGACACGGGACACGAAGGACACGAGGATTCGAGTGTCCGACACGGGCACGGTGACCCCCGGAATCAGGACACGTAGGACACGTTATATATATATATATATATATATATATATATATATATATAAATATTATATATATTAAAAATATAGACATATAGATCCAAATTTTTACAAATATTCAATAGAAATCAAAATCAATGCACATTTATCCTCTTATCCATAATACTCAAATGTCCCATCGCAAAGGACCCTTCAGAGTCACATAATACTCAAATGTCCAATGGATATTGTAGTATATGATGCATCTCAAAACGAAATGCTCCTCAAACTCCACCTCCTGCAGATGGGATAACTGACATATCCTCTTCACCTGTTCAATACAATGATAAAATTTGACTTGATGTTGGTGAGAGCAAACCCTGAGATGGCTGAATGGAAACTTGAGACCATGTGGCCAATGATACTATGTGTACTCGGGGTGGACAATGGGCCCATCCCCGCACTGCAAAAGGTGTTCCAAGTAGAAGGCCACCTTAGAGAGCAAAAGGCAGATGTTATTCTACTATATGAATGAAAGATTAGTGGTTTTGTTCATATAGTTTTTGCCAAATTATAAGAGGATCTTTGTGGTAAGCCAACTTTATTTGCAACTCAAGTTAACATTGTCTTCTATAGATGTAAGAAAGGACCAAAGCATTTCTTTGCTCTCTGTGAGAGAAAACAACTGTTTTTCTTTCCATTACTTAGTTTCTTTGCCTTTTCTTTGCTTCTAGTGATCAATTGTACTTTATAGTAGACTAGTGATGCATTAGCTTGATTACATGCCAATTAACTTGTTTATGCATTTTTCTTGTTTCAGCTGTGAACACTAGTTTGTTGACAATGATAGCTGTGGCTGATTAGTGTACTTAATGAGTTTTTATTATTGCTATCACTTCTTTCTGCAGTAATCTTTCTTAATATTTTACTGTCTAATATATTGAAGGTTTATGGAGCAGCATTGAGATTGTCTGTGAAAATATTGCTAATGTGGAACTCCAAGCTACAAATAGATGGCAAAGGACCCTTCAGTGCACATTTAACATTAGTAATTACACATTTAAATCCTTCAAATCTTCTTCACCTGCACACCAAACACACTTTAGAACCCTCTCCACACTTGCAAATGATAAAAAGAAAGTGAAAATTTTGATTTAAAGCAATTCTGGACGTTTTTTTAGTGGAAAAAGTGTCCTGTTTTCCAGACACGCACTGACAGTCCTTGGACACGCGTGTCCGAAAACAGGACACGCTGCAAAGACGTGTCGGACACGTTTTGTCAGCGTGTTCGTGTCCGACACGCGGACACGGGACACGCAGGCCCTTTTGGACGAATCCGGTTTCATAGTACATGGTGTATAGCACTATATTTAACATATAATAGATGTAAAAGTTGTAACCAGAAAAACCACCATGCTAACTACCAAGTCATGATTTTATTAAAAAATATGATATTTCATATTAGTATGATAAATAGATCTTTATTACATGATTAAGTAAGATGGAAACATGAAATGCAAGGGTGCCTAATCAAGTGAGGAAAAAATCGCCATGGTAGCTAGACTGCCTAGAGTGCCCAGGAGAATTCATTTAATGAAACTCATCAAATGCATGCATGCTTATACAGGTGGATCGCAAACTAAAAAAAATGGTCATCTATCAAACAACACAAAACAAATATAGCAGATGAACTCGTGGCACGAGTATATATTTAAAAGCAAGTCTTGGATTGAGCACTGAAGACCAGTCACTGATCAACGCTCGACCTAATTTAGATTCACAATAGCAAATGTCATGCACAAGTTTTGCTGCAGTGTAAGCAAAGAAATCTCGGTGGTATATTCACACTCATTTATACAGATGGCATCTTTTTCGGCTGTGTGAAGAGACAGCCCAGTGATAGATACTGTTTAGAACATACCAATTTCCATCATACAAGAAAAAAGAAAAGAGTTTAGAATAAAATCTGGATCAGCAATTCCGATCCTGACATTTTCAACTTGAAACTGGGGACAAATATCATAGACATCATCTAATAATAACATATTCACATGCATTAGAATTACATAATTTATGAAGCTAAAATCCAATGTTCCCCAAGTTTTCGGGAAGCAGGAGTGGGAGACATGTGGAGACTACTCCCAAGGAAATTCGTAGGAGATGGAGGGACAGAGGGATTATAAAAATTAAAAAAATATAAATATAAAAATTATAAATCCCAGTAATAACAATTCATCCCGTGTAAAAATACAGTTTACACTGCTACTTATAGAGCCTCAATTGTTGAGAATTAGGAAACTAGATCACAACATAAGATATGTCCATATCTATGAATCCACCCACCATAGCAACCCATACGCGTGACAACAATATGCCCTAAGCCTCTAGTGCATTTTTTTTTTTTTAACAAAAACTGAAAAAAGGATTTTATAAACAGGCTGTGCACAGCCATTCATTACAGATCAAAAAGAGGAAAGATAATCCTGCATATCAAAATTGAAGCACTGAAGGCTTATCCTAAAGGTTTTCCAAAAAACTGTATTCCAAGTTCTTCCAAGATAGCTAACATCCCGGGCAGTATAGACCCTTATATATTGCTTACATAACAAAAGACAGAAAAACATGTATCCATAATAAAAAAGAACAGATTACTGGTTGCCTCTGAAGTGTTTTGGCTGCACAACTGATTCTTCCTCCATTGGACGTTCCGCTTCAACAATTACACCATTAACCCTGCTTCCCTGATTCATGGAGATGAACCGCTCAAGATCTTCCTGGATCCTTTCCACTTTACCCATCATCTCTCGTAGAGTGCTTTCATTGTCATCAATTCAAGAATCATGGTTACTGATTTGTAATGAGGTGTAACTCACTGTTTCTCCCATACTTTTGATTTCCCGTGCTATTTCCTTGTTATCCATGACTCCTATGGCTACCATCTCATACAAACGCCGCAGGTTTTTCTTAATGTCCAGTAGGCCTGCGTTGTCCCCAGCTTGAGCCATTCTGCCAGAATCTGCAGAAATCTTTATGCAAGCGAACTGACTGTATAATGGGTCAGCAGCAAGAGAGCTGTTCGAAATTTCAAGCAAGGGAGAATTATGAAAGCGACTCAGCACTGAAAGTTCCTGTTGAAGCACCGAGCCCCCCTGTCTGTCAGAGCAAACCAACGTTCCCACAGCACCTTCCTGCCACCCGGTGCAGAGGCAGCCCAAGACTCGATGCAGACTACCAGAATGAGTGGAATGTATGCCAAACCCGGTGCCTATAGACGAAGACGAGGAGGAGAGATTACAGTGGCAATTGGAGAAGGCTGCGAGAGCAAGCCTCTCCTTCACAAAGGAGCGAGTGAGAGGGAGAGCTTGCCAGGGGATGCCTTGCAGCCTCCCTCCTTCAATACCAGTCACCACATTCAGTAGAACTCGCAGCGTTTCAGGAGAGCCGAGAATGAATACATGGCGCTGCAAGGGAGCGGCATAAGGAGAAGGCCGGAGTTAGAGCAAGCGTGCGGGGGAGAATAACAAGAAACCAACAGCCTGAATGTTTTAATGCTTGGAGGGATCGAGGAGAGAAGAGGACCGAAGATAGTCCACGCGGCCAAGGGAAAAGAGCTAAGAGGACGTGGGTGTAAATGCAAGGAGCCGTCGTTAAAGTGGAGGCCAGCTACGATGGAGAAGGGGAAGAAAGATAGGAGAAGGGGGGAGGGAAAAGGAAGAAGGGGGAGGAGAAAAGAGGGATAGGGGGAGAAAGACAAGGGGGGAGGGGAAGAAGGGAAAAGAGGAAAAGAAGGAGGAGAAGGAGGGGGGGGTGAGGAAATTTTAATGAGTTGGAGGAGGGATAAGTGCTTCATTGAAAAATTTCGAGTAGTGGATGGTCGAAAGGGATGCTTCCAGCACCGCATTAAGGAATGGTTTTGAGAATGGGCTGAGCTCCATCCTGACTATAATGACCTTGTGGGAGGGAGGCTCCCACATTAGCCATACTGTCAGCTGCTGTGTTATTTTGCCGAAGAATGTGATAAGTCTCATAGGAGTTGATCATGAGAAGCTTGGCTTTTACATATAGCCGACGACAATTGATAGCTCCTGTAGGATATCCATTGACCAATTTGTAGATGAGATTCCTTGAGTCACCAAATATCAAAACCTTACGAAGCTTCTTGGTGTTTAATAGGTGGAGACCCTATATAAGGGCTAGCCACTCAGCTTCGTTATTGGTTCTTCTACCTAGACCCCAAGCAAAGGTTTGTTCTACATATCCTTCGGGATTCAAGAGAATCCCCCCCGCACCTGCCACCCCTCCTAAGCCTCTAGTGCATTAGCATCCATAACAATGGATGTTTTTGGAAAAGTAGAAAAACCAAATTCTAATTCTTCAATGATTCCAAATTCTAATTCTTCAATGGTTCCACATACTTCAACATTGTGTGAATCTAAGTCACTTGGTTTGAGTTTGTGTTCGAATTCTAAGACCTTAATATTCGACACGAATTCAATCTTAATATTCGACAAAAAATCGACAAAAAAATACTTGGCAATAAAATTCAACAAAAAAATCAGCAATACATTCTAAATATAAATTTTGGAAAATAAAAGTATTTCATATTATATATAAATATTAAATATAATAATAATTATATAATAAAAAACATTTCTCTTTTATATTATAATTGTTAAATATAATAATTAAAAAAACATTAATGATTTTATATATATATATATATATAAACTACAATGTTAATAATCACACTAACAAAAAAAAATGACGACCGAAGCCAAATTGAAATCTAACTATCCATGTTCTACCCCTTCGACCGAACGCCAGCAAAATCAACCCGATCAAGTTTCGAACTGGTCGAAGACCCGGGATAGTGAAGTCCGTCTCACGCTTCCAGTTACTTGGCACGATCCATCCATCCATCGATTGAATTGGTAAATGTACCCCTTGCAAACCACGACCTGCCAGTCTGCCAAGAACCAACCAAAAACGCTGGTACGAAACCCTCAAGACGGTCGTGAGCTCACACCGATACGAAACACTCAAGTGCATACATGAAACCACGGGCGACGAAATTTAGGTTAGGGTTTACCACATAAAAATCGGTGAATTTTTCTGAACAAATTCAGGTTGCTACAAAAATTGGCAAATTTCAATTTTGAAGGCGAAAAATCACCTAATTCGGTGACTTAGCTATTGTGAATCCATAGCATATAATAATGAAATGTGACCTGAGGTCTCTGTTTCTTCATGATTCTTTAATTGAGGCTTTGAAGTTTAACATAAAATTATGCAAAAGTGAAATATTAATCAAAGTAATATAAAACACCCTTTTCAATAGGTTAAAAATCAATTTGTAACTATATTTGAGGGTTTACCCTCTGTCAAACCAACTGCCTCATTCACAACTAAAGAAAATAAACCTCTCCTAGTACTCAGGTTGCTACAAATTCAGGTTGCTAAAAATCGGTGAATTTTTCTGAACAAATTCAGGTTGCTAAAAATCGGTAAATTTTTCTGAACAAATTCAGGTTGCTACAAAAATTGGCAAATTTCAATTTTGAAGGCGAAAAATCACCTAATTCGGTGACTTAGCTATTGTGAATCCATGGCATATAATAATGAAATGTGACCTGAGGTCTCTGTTTCTTCATGATTCTTTATTTGAGGCTTTGAAGTTTAACATACAATTATGCAAAAGTGAAATATTAATCAAAGTAATATAAAACACCCTTTTCAATAGGTTAAAAATCAATTTGTAACTATATTTGAGGGTTTACCCTCTGTCAAACCAACTGCCTCATTCACAACTAAAGCTTGAATAAAAACCTCTCCTAGTACTCTAGAACTTTAATCAATTATGTAAAGTGCACTAATATTTTAAACTGGCCCAATCAAAACCGATCAAAGGACTAAAAGTGCTCTAGGGCAGCATATTCCCCGAATAGTGCTTCTTTGAAGCTCTATCTAGAGTCCAAGGGCCTCCCATATTTGGGAATGAGCATCTAGGAACCCCCTCCTTCACCCTCTGCATTTCCTCAAATTTCAACAAATCGGGGACAAAAAGAAACATTGCACCAGGAGCCCCTACATCCCCAGGGTGCAGAGAATGAGAGGGGGGGCTAGAATCGGGGGTGCACCCCCTCACTCCCTGCACCCCAAGGATGTGTCCCTTGTAACAGTACTAAAATCCCCTCCCAATGCAATGCTAGCAACCTCTCCAAAGGTCACGGATGGTGATCAACATCAAGCATTTTTAAGGAAGCCTATTTCACTATCTCACTATTTTCCAAGCATTTTTAAGGAAGCCTATTTCACTATCTCACTATTTTCCATATTTACATCTTGGAAGTGACCATTATTTTCTAGCATTTAAACAAACATCTTTCAATTATCAAGATTTGACCTAGAAAACCAAGTTTCAAAAATAAAGAATACTAAGGTTGATATCCTACCTTTCAGCAATTTCTTAATATCTACTTTCACTTCAGCCTCTATCTCATGGTTGCAGCATTTAAACAAACATCTTTCAATTATCAAGATTTCACCTAGAAAACCAAGTTTCAAAAGTAAAGAATATGAAGGTTAATATCCTACCTTTCAGCAATTTAGCAATTTGTTAATATCTACTTTCACTTCAGCCTCCATTTCATGGTTGCACTGATTTACCTCCACCCCTAATGTGCTGGCACCATATTTCACCCCGGATCCATTTTTTTGGGTATAGATTGGAATGTCAAAAATTGATTCGAAGACTAATCCAAAACTTACGGTTTTTTTTTTCTACAGACCCATACCAGAACAAAGTCCAAAGTCACATTTTTAGCCTACAAATCCATACCAGAACAGTCCAAAATTGTTAGCAGTATTTGTATAAAATTAACAGGAGGTAATTTGATTCTCTAGAGTCTCCATCCTTCCAAACTCACCACAAATTCTTAAGATATTCAAAATCCAACATAAATGAGACAGGCATAACACTTGCAGAGTGAATAAATTAAGACCCTTCGAGTGAGTTACATTAAATAGGAACCACCGATATAACGTATATAATATAATTGATTGCAGAAAAACTCCAGAAAAATGTTTTGCAAATCACGACATGGACTATTAAATACCACAATGCCAATTAATATTTTTTTATA
This sequence comes from Pseudotsuga menziesii, assembly GCA_001517045.1. NCBI lineage: Eukaryota > Viridiplantae > Streptophyta > Pinopsida > Pinales > Pinaceae > Pseudotsuga > Pseudotsuga menziesii. Next base: position 290,457 of record LPNX010442006.1, read on the forward strand.
AAATATGTTATCCCTATGATAACTAACTAATTTACTACATAACCAAGTAACCTTGAATCCAGTGATGAAAAAAAATCACCACTTTGGTTAGAAAAAATATGCTATCCCTATGATAACTAACTAATTTAGCACATAACCAAGTAACCTTGAATCCGGTATGAAAAAAGATCACCGCTTTGGTTAGAGTGCCCATGAATCAATTTCACTCGTCAAATTTATCATATGCGTGTTTACACAGGTGGAACAAAAACCTGATTGTAGCAACAACAGCACCGTGCAACTTATTAGCTCCATCTTCATTAAATTCAATAAGATATATACCATTTGACCATGATCATTGTTAACCGTTATTCATAAACGAAAATTCATAGATACATACATAATATTGTGCACTTAGGTACTCTGCAATCCGAAAAGAAAGCATACTTAAACAAAGTTTCTCCTTCATCCTTCAGATAAAACCCTAAAACCCTAGGCATGAAATTTTTGCAGAGTGAAAACTGATTTCCAGATTTTTCACAATTCAAAACTTTCAAAGCCCATATAAATGTTCCCCGAATATCTTTTATACAAGTAGAAGCTTTGAAAGAGAAAATTCCATAAACCCTAACTACATACCAGAAAAGAAAAACAATACCTGGCAGAGGAATTGGAGTTATTCCCTCCCATTAGGAGTTTCCCTATTCAGCCCTGACCGCGACTGTGCCTCGAAAAGCGACCTAAAATTTGCAGTCCCCAACCTCATGAGCTCAGCCACTGCCGTAGATGACAACACAGAGTTAACAACAAAGAGTTAACAACAGGAACCTCTGACAGGGCCCTCAAATGATATGTAGGATCAGAAACCTTTCTCAACGCCTCAAATAACGGTTCCAGCCCTTCATTCTGCTGTACTGCTGGGGTGGAAGATCTCACTGAATTCGACGTCTGTGCGCCCAACGAGACGTCGAGGCGCAGAGGGTTTAAGCCCTGACGAACAGCGTCTAGGAAGTCCACGTGGTCTGCCATGGTGACCGCGTCACCGTCGTCATCTGTGTATGTGATGGACATGTCTGTGTTAGGGCTCAATTTGAACAGCTCGCGGATCTTGCCTCTAAGAGCACCCAGAGTTATTTCTGGTACAAATCCTTCCCTCAGTTGCAAGTTTAAACGCCGAAGTGTGCCCTGATACTTCACCTGAAGAGCAAATTCAAAAGCTTATTAAACCCTACCCAACCCTTATCGGTGCTAGATATCCTTAGATAAATGGAAATAACAGAAGGGCAGTGAAAAAAATTGATTACCTTCACAACCAGAGCCATCTTGATTTGCGAAAGACGCCCAACTATCCTCCTAGTCCTCTGAAATAATAAACATATGTTTCTGTTTTGCTTCCATCTAGCGTTTATATATATAATCCAATTGCTTCATAGGGTGATTGCTTCAGTAGGTCGCTAAGGAGTCTGAGTTACAAAGAAGTGACATTAAGTGGACAATCTCATTTAATCAAAGTTGGGAGATTAAGTGTTAAATCTTTCTTAAGAATATTTATTAAAAAAATTAAAAATATTGAATTTAAAAATAAATTTCAATGATAAATGGGTGAGTTTTGGAAAAGAAAAAAAAAACATCTTGTGCTTGTGATATTGTTTGTTTCATTAAAAAGATATGCCTTAAGGCCAAAAGCATCTTTAGCTTATTATTAAATTATTGATTTTGTCATTGTCTATATGTACTAGTTTTGGACTCAAATTGCGTTTAGGTTTGAGGTTTGGAATGGTTCTCATAGTTGGTGGTTTTTTTTTCCGGTGATTAAAGTGAATGTGGTGAATGTGTTTCAATTTTTATCAATTATAATTTACGCCTTGGGAAGGAACCCATCTTTATATAGAGTAAGTTTTTCAATCTTTTTAATTATAAAGTTGATAAGATTGTTGAGTTTGAGAACCAAAAAAAAATAGAAAATGGTCAATAATGTAGTAGAAGAATATAAAACAAAAATAAAATGGCTTAAGAAAGGATAATGAAGTTTAAGGCCAATGGTTTTACACTAACTAAGAGTACCCGTAAGAAGAAATTAAGTAATGAGCATGGAAGAAGTAAATCTAACATGTCTTTGTTGTACATCTATGTTCTCATCTTCTCTCACAAAAGCAAAATCCCTGACTTTTGATTTGTTGTTTAATGATTTCAATCCATGCCCTCACATTTATAGATGTTACTCTTAAATGTACACTGAGTGGAATGAGATAAAAGGATTTACATTATTTATTTCAAAATGAATATTATAAGATATGCTCATACTATTTGTTACTTAATTAAAACATCAAATCATCTAGTAGTTTGATATGAAAGATATAGGAAATGTGCTACCCAATTATTCTTTTATCTTTTTATTAGTGGAATTTTATCATTGATAATTTATGTAAACAAATATTGTTATTAGAGGTACAATCACAATAAAGAAACACCTTCTTCATAACTTATTAAAAAAAAGGGAGAAAGGAAAGATCAATACTAACATAAACATATTAAAAAAAAATTGAAAAATCATCCAGTTAATGAGTTTGTATTTGGACTTCCAAGGTGTAAATCAATCGGCAATAAGATGCATTGTTAAGGCACTCCTTGCAACATCAATGGTTCAAACCCCATAGCCATGTGTATCGTGTGTGGAGCAGTGTTGGTACACCTAGTGATAGTAGACCAAAATTGCCCCTATGTCATGTGATTATGAACCCAACCTAGTTACTAATTGCTCTAATTACAAAATTAAATAATAATAAGAATAGTTTGTATTTGAATTCTTAAAATATCTCATCTTTAATAAAAAATAAAAAATAAAATGGAAGTTTTGATATTTTCTTAGTCAAAACCTCATTTAAATTTATTTGACTTGTCTAATACACTGATAGTTTTTTTATAATAAAATTGGATTCGAATAGATTCATAATTATTTCTAAGTATTCTCTGGATATCATCCGGAAGTATTCTCTTGATCTTCTGCAATTGCTCTTTCCAATGGTTCTAGTCCTTTATCCCATGAAGAAGTGTGCCAATTACTTTAAGGGATAAGGACAATCCTTTACAACTCACCACCAAAAGGCAATGCTTTCCTCCGTTAAGATCCTGGCGTCCCTTTGACCATTACAATTCACTCGATGCCATTCATAATCTTGAGCTAATGAATTTAAGTTTAGTGACTTTGTCATTGCATGGACTGAAACTGGTTATCAACCTATGATTATTCATTTTTTGAAATGAAGAACTCTATATTATGATATGTTAATGCACTTATTAAGAAGGTATTTCACAATTTATATTAAAAAATTTATGATAAAATTGAATTTAAATATTGAAAATCTAAACTCTATATTATGATATGTTACTGCACTTATTAAGAAGGTATGCTTTTTTTTGTATCTGGCGGAATCGACAACTAGACGGTTTCATGCTTGCGTGACACAAGGTCGATTCCGACCGCTACCACTATAGCCTCCAAGAGAGTACGCAGACCCCCACAACGCATGCTCAAGGCTGCAACGAGGTTTGAACCCATGACGTGCTTAACAGCCCGTACACCTTAACAAGTGCACGGTTGTCAATCGATCTACACCTCGGAGGGTTTATTAAACAAATATGTTCATACAGTTATGAATAATAAATACATTTTTATCTAATTATTATTATTTAAATACTATATTATTATAATATAAAAAAATGTTAATTTCACATGTATAAACACATTCCCAAAGTCAAATTTAAAAATAAATGAGGTGATGTGGAAGTAACAATCTAGGCAATCCATAGGGGAGGGAATCACGGATGGATCTTATCCATAAAAGACTAATTTTTGAATATTTGTAGATATTAATTACGCCGTAAGGCATTTTTCTCCGAACATGTTCGGAAAAACACTATTCCTTTCGTCGTCTATTCGGCCAACCCTGCTCCTCCGCGTGTCCTCTTCGCGATCCAGTGGTCCTCTGCATGTCCTCTTCGCGATCCGCTGGTCCTCCACGTGTTTTAAAGTTCTGCTGGTCCTCCGCGTGTTTTCAGGTAGAGGTAAAGGTTTCCGCCGTCCGGTCATTGCCCTGCTCTGTCCTGCAAGTTTCATTGTTCATCGCTTTGCCGTGACTGTTGAGTTTGTCAGAACCGCCCATTTCGCCTGCGAGTTTCATTGTTCAGAATCTTTAATAAGATATTGTCATGATCAGTCAAGACTCAAGAGTATCAATGATCGAACGGCCTGATCGTCGAACTCTGGAGTGTACCTACACCGTCGGATGGATTTAAAGGACTGTACGAAGAATTTTTGCGCGGACACTGTGTAAGATGAAGCATCAATTGCATAAGTGCAATTTTATACCACAGATTGCTCGAATTCTCTCAACCATGACTGCATTTCTGTCAGTCCCAAAGATATACATTGCATAAAAGATACTTCCAAGATCTCTGATTAGTGTTTTATATTTAAAATCATCAACAGAGAAGATACATTGATTTTCCATGGGAAATGCCCTCAGATTTCTGTGTGGGGATTACTGTAATCCCCAAGCTTCAGAAGAATGGTCGACTGGACCCCATGGAGTCGCTCTCGCCACAGTTGGGTTCTCTACATTGACCCGTGATCTCTTTCAGTTTGAAATCACTGGTCAGGTATTGTTAAATGTCTAATATCACAATGTTTTTTTTCAGAGAATAGATTTGGAAATTTTGCTTTTAATTTTGGGGTTTGGGTGGGTGATCTTTCATCATAATTTTACTGCCCCAAAACAGATGGCATTTTAGTTTTGATTCTTCTATTCGCATAAGTGGATTTTAGTTCACAGTATACCATGGCCTTTCTTGTCGTGATGCTCGGCTAAGAGACCACTAGCGGGCTATCTATTTCCTGAGGTCCAACAGTGCTTACACCTTGGCCCACCTGTTGTTCGCCAGTGCTGCTGCAAACATGAGCACGAGCAAGTCATTGTAAAGGAGCACAGGAAAATCAATGCAAAGGACTTGAAATCTGGTGGGCGCAATAACAGTACTCGGCTTCCTAGCAACATTACCCCCTTTTTGATTTTGTGCTTTGGGTAGTCAGTATCTATTGATAGTTTTATTGCAGAAAAAACAGAGCAAGGAGATACTATTCTTGGCATTTTATTTTATGTTTGTCTATGTTTTCTTCATAATCTTATTCCCCAATAACAGTCTACACTGATATCATTTTCCTTTGAAGTTTTTGAATCTGTTTGATTTGTTTCATTGATAATTTTACTCCCTGTTGTGAGAGTACTAGGCATCTTTTCCTTATATTTTGTGATTAGGGTAGTTATTTTTCCTTTCAAACTTTTAATTTATGATTTGAGATATCTTCCCTTCTGGATTTGTGATTTTGTCTGTCTGTATTTTGTTTATATCCCATTGCATAAGGATAGAGTACAGTGATCGCCATTCTTCATTCTAATTTTGTGATTTGCATAGTTGGGATTTTTCTTCAAAGTTCATTGAGTTAAGACGCAACATTTTTTCCTTTTGAATTTTCTGATTTGGTTTCTCAAATTCACTGTATCATATTTGTTCACGAGTTTATTGCCTAAAAGTAGTGTATAACGGTAAACATGGCTCTTTGGCTTATTTGTTTAGTGAGCTTTGCATTACAAAGTATGCATGCCATTGATATTTGGTCATTATATTGCTCAAGGTACCTGAAGGACTTAACTAGCATGTAGAGACATCAAGGAAAGCACAGGCTAACTGGTATGCCTATTATCTTTTTACAAATGACAGATTAATTTTACTAAATAAATTCATGCTCCTTTTTTTCAGACTTACAAAATAATTTACACTATGCTCCTATATTTTCATGGATAACACTTCTTTGAAAAAATAGACCTGGCTTTCTCCTTGCATTTCCAAGTGGGTCATTATGACCAACAATATCCAAGGAGTGAAGGTTCAGATTCCCCAAATATGTATTAAGTTTCTTCCAAGTGGTAAATCAACTCTTTTCATACTTTATGCATTTCAAGTTTGGAACTTCTGCTACCTGTTTTAGAACAAATCTAGGTTGTTCCACGGTCACCAAGTGTTAAATGACAACTAAATTAATGTGTTTATGGGAGGTTTCTCATTATGGGTGTTTACGGGATGTTTCTCATAACGAGCATAACTCATGTAACTTCTTTCATGAAGTATATAGTGCATGGTTGGGATATGTAATGGTGTGAGTTGTCTGTGAGGCTGAGACCCATCATGTAATCTCTCCTTCTTCATTAATGAGCTTCAATACTTTGCCTACGTGGATGTTTTCTCTTTGGGGTTTTACCACTTGAAATTCTGGTGTTTTGTATAGTGTTGTTCATTTTGTGCTTGTGTAAAGTCTGTCTGAATCAATAACAAGTGTTATGTTAAACGACAACTAAACTAATGTGTTTATGGGAGGTTTCTCATTACGGGTGTTTACGGTAAGTTTCTCATAACGGGCATAACCGGCAACGGTTTACTCATGTAACTTCTTTCATGAAGTATATAGTGCATGGTTGAGATACGTAATGGTGTGAGTTATCTGTGAGGCTGAGACCGGTCATGTAATCTCTATTTCTTTATTAACGAGCTTCAATACTTTGCTTGCGTGGATATTTCCCCTCTGGAATTTTACCACATGAAATTCTGGTGTTTTGTATGGTGTTGTTCATTGTGTGTTTGTGTAAAGTACATCTGAATTAATAACAAGTATATAACCAAGCTTTAGTATGCAACCGAGTTGACCAACAAACGTTGCCATAACGAAAAAATAAAAAATTAAACTTTTGTGAGGCACAAGTGCAGTTTCTAATCAAAAGAGATGCTCCAAGTCCTAGATTAGATCATATTGCCCTTTGGTTACTTTGAACTGTATCCTTGTATTTAACAAAAGATGTGAGAGCTCAATGGTGTAGATCAGACTAAGTGGAGGCCCTTGACATATGAGGATTTTGCTTCAAGTCCATTGCATGACATGGTGTTAAGCTCAAGAAAGTGAATTTTGGACTTTTTAAAGCCTTGAATTGGGCCTCTACTGGTAGTTGTCTGACTTCATCGGTATTGAGCAGTTCTCCATCCTTCCTTTTTTTAAATGCATCATATATTTGATCATAACTCATTATACTTGTACATCAAGATTATCACATTGTTAGTGCAGTATATCTATTTCTTAGACACCTAAAGATTTATTGCGTTGAGAGTAGCGAGGTATTCTAAAGCTCAATATGTGGGAGATGTTGTCACCTAGCATTATGTAATGTGACATTTTAATTAAAAAAAAATAAAATAAAAGAATAAAAAAATGAAAATTTGTTAGCTTAAAAAATTTACATATATTTTAATGAAAATTTACCTATATATTATGTTAATTTAATTATATCGATTATTCATGAGGTTGTGTATGTGAAAAAAAATTAAGATAAAAAAAAAATTACACCTCAAAAAAGTGGATCCCTCTTGGTGCTTGATAGATCCAGGCTTAAGATGAATCTATGCTGGTTAATAAAACAGTGTAGTAAAGTACCACAAAGTATTCTAAACAGCTATGCTAAATAGTATACAATCATCACAGATTATACTAACAAAACATTTATAATGCAAAAATATACAGTTCTCAATTGAGTTGCCAAAAACAATGGCACAACTGAGTCTAAATATAGATACATAGTCAAAAACTTGTAAAATATGATTATCTTAAAACACTACACCGGAGTCCAAAAGCTGGCCCAAGAACCTGCACTACAGTTAACTACAATATATTGCTGCAATATACAAAATTGCATGAAGCATAGTACATTCTGAAATCTGCATGCAGGCACATTTGCCCAATGTGCATGCATCATTGCATCGTCAATCCGGGCTCAACACTATCTGGCCCTAATTATTAGCTTCATGCCAAAGCAAAAGGCCTCAACACTATCTAGACTGGTATGTAAAATTGTCAACTGCAAGACCGACGTTGATTGCTTCTTTCAAAACAAACTGCTAAGTGATGTCTTTAAAATTATTCTTGTTGGAGTGAAGCACAGAAAGCTGAATGGAGGTTATCTATTTTATTAAGATGACATTACAACTTAATTACATCGTAAGGCGTTTTTCTCCGAACATGTTCAAAAAAACACTGTTCCTTTCATCGTCTATTCGGCCAACCCTACTCCTCCGTGTGTCCTCTTCGCGATCCGGTGGTCCTCCACGTGTCCTCTTGGCGATCCGCTAGTCCTCCACGTGTTTTAAAGTTCCGCTGGTCCTCCGCGTGTTTTCAGGTTGAGGTAAAGGTTTCTGGTTGTTGCCCTGCTCTGTCCTGCAAGTTTCATTGTTCATGGGCTTTGCCGTGACTGTTGAGTTTGTCAGAACCGCCCATTTCGCCTGCAAGTTTTCAATAGACCTTATGGACTTGTCAGTTTTGAGATAGCCCGGAGGTGGTTGAACATCTTGTCAATCGAGCCCCTCCCTCCTGCATAAATGGTGTTTGTTGATGAGATTCAGTTTGTCATTTCCGTTTCAAAGGATTTACAAGATTTGGGTTTCTACCAACCATGGTTTGCAGGGTTTGCATGCATTGCCTTTGCAGGAATTTGGATTCAAAGAACCAGAGACGAGGAAAAAAACACAGGTACTTTTTTCTGTCACTCCTCTTGCATTCCGTTCTGTGCAAATTTGTTGTGTTTATTTCGTTTTGTGCAAATTTGTTGTGTTTAAAACCCATGATAGAGTTTTACTCTATTTTGTGCAAACCACAAAATTCTGCCCTTCTTTCTTTTCAGATTAGAAACCCATTATAGAGTTTTAGTTAGATTACGGGGGCATGATAGATTTTCTGTTCTTCATCATTGTTGTCAAGTATATTGGTGCTTTCGAGATTCTTTCCAGTTTATTTAAAACGAGCTATTTTACGGCAATGTATATTCAGTAGACAAATGCACCTTGCTGGAATATGGATAAGTAGATTGTTAAGATTTTGAGTTATTTAGGTTTTTCCGACATTATGGATTGTTTCAGAAACCTGGAAATTTTATGGGGCATGGTGAAACCATAATCTAATGCCGAATTCAAGTCAGAGTCGTGCCAGAATTCTATCAGAATCATGTCAAAAATCCAGTGTTTTGTCTGATGTATAGCCTACGTCCTATTTTGTCTGTTATACACTTATTGACCTTTTTATGGTTGCTTGCACAATTGGAGTAGATTTTATATTTGCTTTTTGATTAGATGATGCACTTGAAAGTTTGGCCATGAATGCACATTGGACAATGTTAGATCCTCTATGAGAACTAATCAAATCCCTGAATAAGGATCAAGACTGCTATACTTGGATGCACTTAGTCAGAAGTCATGATGTCCATTATGTCAGTATCTCACATGTAAGCTCAATAACAAATTTTGTTCTCTGAAGATGTGGTGGTCAAATATTCTCTCCGCGCGACCATCTGTGTCGGTCACTTCATGGATTGGATTCGGGAGAACGCCATTTATATCAGAAGACATAGCTGCCTCATGGACGGTGGCTTTAACAGTCGAAACTAAGAATAGGAAGGCCAAGAAAAATCTACTGCATTGACGGTGACCAAGAAAAATCTACAGTTTAGTTTGATTGAAGAAAAAAACGCAGTGTGTTTAGGTTTGAAAATCATAAATCTATTGTCTCTAATTTTATGTTTTATCTTAAGGTTGGCGATGCAATCGTTATGTTTGAAAGTCATGTGCCCCCAACACTCAAATCAAGGACTTATGAACTCTATGGGGCAGTGAGAAAGGCACCAGAAGCTGCCAAGGCTGTTGTTACCAACATTCAACATGTCGGTGTGATGGAAAATACCAAGGAAGTTGCAAAGGCTTTGTATGTCAAGTCTGAATTGAGAGCCAAGAACTTGTATAACAAGTATAAACCTGCAGTAGTGGAATTGTCCCTCTCGGCCTGGTACAAGCCTCCTGAGTTTCATGTTGTTCCCAAGGTTATGGAGGTGCTTATACGACCGACTGCTTATTGTGTGCAGAAGAAGTACAATTCTGGGGTTCATTATTTTTGTGATTGAGTAAGTTTAGCGTTTACTTTGTGTTTTAAGCCATTGAGGCTGAAGAAAAATCTATGGTTTAGTTTGATGGAAGAAGAAGCCTTGTGTATCATTAGGTTTTCTTTTCTCAGTGTCTCTAATTGAATTTAATTACGTCACAAGGCCCTTGTGTGTAATTGTCAGGTAGGAAAAATTGGCAAAGACATCAACATAAGGAATGTCAGAATGATTGTTGGAGATAAGTTGTTGATTGCAGCTATTCAAAGCATTCGAGGCCTGTTGTCAGATGCCCGCGAGCTATCTCGAAGAGTTTATGCTAGTGGACGTGATGATCTCAACCATCTGAGGGCTGAGAAGGACTATACAGTTATCTTTGCTTTCAGTGGCTCTCTTGATCCTCGTGTCTTTGGATCCACAACAACCAAATTTGGAGAATGCCAAATTAACAATATTGATTGTCTGGAGTGGATGAAAGATGGGAACAACCAGCTAGCCTCCATCCATTTGGGTGCTGTCACCCAATTTATGCTTATTTGGAACAATTCTGGTGTGCAAGAAGAGGTATTATGATCTTTCAGTTTTTAGTGGGTGCTTTCATCCAATTTCTGCTTATTTGGAACAATTCTGGTGTGCAAGAAAAGGTATTATGATCTTTCATTTTTCACTAAAAGTAAACTTCCGAGCACTTTCCAGTTAAAATCCAAATTTTTTATTCAGAATATTTTGTGGTGTGGAAGAAGAGTATTATGATCTTTCATTTTTTTTCCTTATAAGAAAACTTCCGATCGCTTTCCAGTTAAAATCCAATTATTTTATTCAGAATATTTTGTAGTTATTGTGTTCAAAGAAGTGAAATGCTCTGTTGCTATCCTTGTGAGGAAGATATGTGTTCTCTGTAAAAAGTGTACTAAATATAGGAAGTAATTGGTATCTTCTTGATAGAATTGAAAGTACCTCAATTCTCTTAAAAATAGAGTAAACCCATCTGAATCTACAATCTATTAACTTCAAATTTTTAAGGTTTTAGTTAAATAAATATATGGCAGTTTATAATTTTTTAAGGTTTTAGTTAAAATAGATTTATCGCAATTTAAATATTGTCCCTACCTTTTAAATGAGCTAAACAATTTAATTAATATGCTTTCAGAGCTTTGGGCTTTAATCTGGCATTCTATTCACCTTCAAACACTAGTTATGAAATAGCACCCAAATGGTGCACATTCATGGCGTTTGATATAAATCTTCATTTCAAGTTATCTATATGCTGGAATTGGGCATAATACCATGGTCATTTTTTGTTTTCTTTACTTTTTAGGTCCCAGAGTCCAATAATATATGGTCAAAATCTCTAACAACGCAGTTCCATCATGAAAGAAACTTGGGTTGTGAAGAATTATGCCCAGATACACATCAAAATGTTTACCTTAAAGCAGGTCAATTTATGTTACCTTTATTCCATGCTCACAGGCATAAATGTTTGACATCCTAAGAATTTAAAAACCTTAGAGGGTAATAAATAGGCTCAATCTGTTGCTCGGCTGTGGTTTAGAAGTACGTCAGTGAGAGTCTACCAGGCCTGGGTTCAATTGTATGGGCTTCTATACCTATACAAACGACCATGCTATAATCCAAGTTTCAATAGATATAGTCATTTTTTGTTTTTCTTAACTTTCTATGTCGCCAAATTCAATAAGAGAGGCTTAGCAGCACTGTTCAACCATGAAAGGAACTTGGACTGTGAAATAACTGACATACACAGTTGAATTTGATTGGTTTGACATTAAAATGTTTACATTAAAGTAGGTTAATTTATGTGATCTTTATAGAAATTAAAATCCTTCGGAGGATAATGAATAGGTTCAATCTGTTAATTAGACCGTGGTTTAGGATTACGCCAGGGTGAGTCTACCAAGCCCAGGTTCAGTTCCATGGGGCTTTTGTGCTCAAAAATCCACAAATGGCGATGCCCTTGTACCAGAGTAGTTCTTGTCAAAAGCTATAATATGCTCAACCTTGTAGAAACCGATAATAAATGCACACAAACACAAACTTTAGGTTTTCTTAAGACACTTCCAAAGATCTGATATGCAAGGCTGTATTTCTCCAAGTTCATTATTTGAGAAGCTTGGCCATTTTATGATGTGTGTGAAGTTTGAAGTTGAAAGTATGTTTGAGCTTTGGATCTCTAGGTGTATATCAAACGCTTTTTTCATTGAATCATACTAATTGTCTATGCACTCAATGCAAAGTGAAATTTAGTGCACAGTTACACATAAACCTCGTTACAGACGAGCACACACAGATTATTACTCAGGAATTATCATCCTCCTCATTTCGTATTTCATTGTTATTGCAGACTCACCTGGAATATGAAAGGGGCAAGACCGTGGTGTTTACTAGTCAGTCCATGGGAGGGGCTATTGCTTCTTTAGCCACGCTATGGATGCTAGATAAACAGCTGCAGCCCGGCAAGCTTAATTTCTTTTTTCATTCTCCATAAGGGGATCCTGGTTTTATGTTTATTAGTTACCAGGAGAGGGATTTTACAAAACAAAACAAATATCCCCAGCTGGTTTTATTGCTTATGTGTTTATTACTTCCCCTGTTAGGGATTTTACAAAATAAAAGAAAAACCTGTGTTGTAGATAAACTCGGACCTCCCATGGCTGTTATAAGATCAAACGTTGGGCAAATATTCAGGTAAGCAACCATAACATGGAAAGTATTTGTTTCAAACTTTAAAGAAATTGATATGTGCAGATTTTTTAACAGAATTCCCAAATATTTTTTGAAGGGATATTCATATAGAGTTATACTCAATGAGCAGGGAATCAAACCTAGTTCCGATTCTCATTAGAAAATATTTCATATTCTCTTTTACCTATCACAATGGATTCAAAGAATACATCTCCAATGTATGCTGAGAATGAATTAACAGAAGATACTCATAGGATGTTTGGAAACATGAGTATAGATGAGTTAATGCAAATAGAAAATGATAAAGAACGAAGAGATCATTCATTATCTGGATTTGCATCAGCATTAAATTCTTCTTTCGAATCTACACTTGTAAATGAAGCATCCTTAATGGCAATAGATAAACCTGCACAACCTCATTGGAAACTTCCTCCAATAGATCCTTCTCAGGTTTATACTAATGCAGGATGGCTTAACATTAATAGCCTTTGGTCAGTTAATATTCAAGAAAGATCTTTGAAGGTTAGAGTCTCTACAAACACTTTGTACACTATGCCTTTGTTAGTAAAAAAATCATAGAAAAAGCAAAAAAACCAGGTTACAGTTATGTTCATTTTGGTTTCTGCAATATTGGGTTCCAACAACTTCATAGAAAAGGACAAAATGTACACATTTTTTCTTTTGTCCTTGATAAACGATGGGCCACATTCCTGAAAGCCCTCATAGGAGGTGTTCAAGCTACTTTGGCCTATGGTCCAGTCAGTTGGGATCTCACTCCAGATTTTTCAGTTGCTTTAGACGATTCTGGTTTATTAGACAGTTTTGTTTTGGGTATTCAGACAGCAGGATATGAAGATTTCAGAACAGACTCAAAAAATATCGGTATCTACTAGTCTACTTGTATTAAATTTTATAAAACCCCAAGTCCCTGCTTCTCTTAATGGAAAAAATGAGTTTAGTGACACAACTACTCTCATTACTTGGTCTGATGACAGTACCAAAGAAATTGCCCCTACTATGATTCGCAGAGGATATCTACAACCTCCTTCTACCTGGGTAACAGAATAGAGCTCTTATGTCTTCATAAACTTGTAAGATGCTTTTGTTTTGATGCATGTTCCTGGATAGTTCTTTAATTATGCCAGGGATACTTTGCCCTTTTGTCATTTTTTTCCTTCATCTTTCATCATTTATTATGATAAAGTATACCGAAGGTTGGATCCTTTGAAACAAGTCAATGCAGAAGTTTAACATTAACTGAAACATGAACTTTGTTGTTTTCTCCATTAGGAGCAACATCAATGATGATGCCAAACACTTGAAATCCGTTTGCATTAATATTATGGATTGATTTGGAAATTGATGATTGCCTTTATTTGAGCTAAGGCATGTTTATCTTTGGTTGTGATTTGTTGCATATAAACTTGGCCACTGATATATGTCATTTCCAGTGTTTTAGATGCTTTATGGGTCATGTATATGATGTTCTGTTCCAGTAATATATATGATATAAATGTTAAAGTGCATCATCTACTATTCCTATTGTTGATTTTGCGTGATGACCACCATGCTATCACAAATCCAAACCCACTAACCATTATATAGTCCATGGATGTAACCTTAAAACATAACATGAGTTATGTAATTGGTTGAGGAAGGGGCTGTTGTCCCCTAGGGAACTTATGAATGTTGATGATTGCCTATAGCTAAGCTAGGGCATGGTTATATTTGAGGTTGTGATTGTCGCATTTAAACTTGGCCATTGATATCCGGTCATTTCCAGTGTTTCAGATGATTTATGAGACACATATATGATGTCCTGTTCCAGTAGTATACCTTGGTATATATGTTAAAGTGCATATAGTACTATTCCTATTGTTGATTTTGTGTGATGACCACCGTGCTATCACAAACCCAAATTCGTCTTCATATAGTCCATGGATGCAACCTAAAACAGAACATGAGGTATGCAATTGCTTATGGAAGATGTTGTTGTCCTCTAGAGAACTAAGAATGTCCATGATTGCTTATATCTGAACCAGGGCATATGGTTACATGTGAACTTGGTCACTGTTGTTATCCATAGTTGTTGCTATGAATGTCCTTGACATGATACTATTGTGCCACTTGAAAACATTACATGTAGAAGTTTGGCCACCTCGACTTATGTATCCATTCTTGTTTGTAGATAAGATAAGATAGGATAATTTTATTAATGTCCAACAAATGACCACGAAAGTAGGTCAATGCGTTTGTAAGGTACCAAGATGCCGATACAAATTGGGAGTACTAAAGTAGCTCCTATAAATTGAAATGTAGAAAGAAAAGTAATACCAAAACCTAGATATCGAACGCCACAGATGGAGATCCAATCTAGGAGAGAGATGCATAGATAAAGTAGATCTAGGGCCTGCGAAACAAAACATCATATGTTTGTCTTGTTACATCGGAGCCATCTCTCTTGACATTTGAGGCCGATTAGAGGAAGTGCAAAATAAAACCTTGTCTAGAGGAAGAGTTGGAAGAGGAGGTTGACTAAGGAATGTCTTTGCCTAGAGTGATGTGCCCGGTGTGCTCTAGAAGAAATTGGTTGACAAATTGGTGTTTTTCTCCGAACATGTTCAGAAAAACACTGTTCCTTTCGTCGTCTATTTGGCCAACCCTGCTCCTCTACGTGTCCTCTTCACGATCCGGTGGTCCTCTGCGTGTCCTCTTGGCGATCCGGTGGTCCTCCGCGTGTTTTAAATTTCCGCTGGTCCTCCGTGTGTTTTCAGGTTGAGGTAAAGGTTTCCGCCGTCCGGTCGTTGCCCTGCTCTGTCCTGCAAGTTTCATTGTTCATGGCTTTGCCATGACTATTGAGTTTGTCAGAACCGCCCATTTCGCTTGCGAGTTTCATTGTTCAGAATCTTTAATAAGATATTGTCATGATTAGTCAAGACTCAAGAGTATCAATGATCAAAAGGCCTGATAGTCGAACTCTGGAGTGTACCTACACTGTCGGATGGATTTAAAGGACTGTACAAAGAATTTTTGCGCGGACACTGTGTAAGATGAAGCATCAATTGCGGAAGTGAAATTTTATACCGCAGATTGCTCGAATTCTCTCAACCATGACTGCATTTCTATCAGTCCCTAAGATATACATTGCATAAAAGATACTTCCAAGATCTTTGATTAGTGTTTTCTGTTTAAAATCATCAATAGAGAAGATACATTGATTTTCCATGGGAAATGCCCTCAGATTTCTGTGTGGGGATTGCTGCAATCCCCAAGCTTCAGAAGAACGACCGACTGGACCCCATGGAGTCGCTCTCGCCACAGTTGGGTTCTCTGCATTGGCCCGTGATATCTTTCAGTTTGAAATCACTGGTCAGGTATTGTTAAATGTCTAATATCACAGTGTTTTTTTCAGAGAATAGATTTGGAATTACATTGATTTACTTATCTAATTTCTAATGTCTAATGTCTAATATCACATCGTTTTTTTCAGAGAATAGATTTGGAAATACAATGGAAATGTCTAATGTCTAATTTCATTATTTACTTACCTTGTGTTTTATGAATGAAGTTTGTAGATACATTGATTTTGGACTGATATTCTATCTTAATGCTCTATACATGTGCATAGATAATACCATTGGTTTTCTGCAGGGTAATAAATCTAATTGCATATAAAATTTCATTATTTACTTACCTTGTGTTTTATGATTGGCATTTCCATGAGTAGTATAGATCATGTTATGGTTGTCTTGTAAATTGATTTTCTTCATAGATTACTTGGTTAAATTTTGAGTAAAGTTAAAATAATTAATAGGAGTTTCCCTTTAATAAACATTACATTAGAATTGCATTGGTTCATTTCTTTGTTGTACATTACATAGAATAAATTTATTTCATTTGCAGACTTCCTATTTAAGTGCATTTCGAAAATAGAAACTTAGTGGAGATAGGTATAATATTTTAGAAATCAATTTTGAATATATAATTATTGATTAATTGGTGATAAGACTATTATTTTATAGATTAAGTTTTAAAGTTATTTAGAAATTTGGAATCGAGTGTATTAAAATAGAATTGCAGTTTGTATATCTTTATTTCATTTTGAAATTTTATTGCAAATTTGAATTTTCTTTTGTAGAGTAGAATTATTGTTTGATAGTTAGATTTCCAAAGGTTGTTTTATTTTGTATAGTATCGATATTTCCTTAACTTTGTAAATTAGTTTTGTCATTGAATTGTGTTTTTCCAACATTAGGATAGGTCAAGTTAGGGTAGACTAGCCTCCAACCTTGCACATACAATGTCGACACTTCGAAGTCTATGAGCCCCGGGTTGACAATTTAGTGTCGAAATAGTTATCATATATTTTCTTCACATTTTTGGCGTCGTTTTCGGGGAGGTTCTAAAGGGGTTGAAGCGTAGGTAGGTAGGTTTCCTTTACATTACACAACAAGGGGGAGGGGAAATGGTAAGACGCAAGACAATTTTGTTACAAAATTTTTGTGGTGTAGCAGCATGATGAATCCACTTTTGTGGGTCACCACAAAGCCTTGTAGTTCATTTTCATGTAAATAAGTTGCCTATTCGCAAGTGTGTTTATTTTTCTGCATGTTTGATTTAATTTTTGCACGTGTGTTTACTTTCTGAAAGTTTATTTTCTTCAAGTGTGTGTATTTTTCGCAAGAGTGTTTTTATGCAAGTGTGTTTATTATTCCTACTAGCATGTTTACTTTTATGTAGGTGTGGGTTTGATCTCTTTTTCATAAGTGTGTTTATTTTATCTATAAGTGTGGTGTATTTTTTTCAATTTTGCAACTAGATTTAAGATTTAGTTTTCTTTTTGCTTTGCACAAATTTGTTTTAGGAATATATTTCTGTAGGTAGTTTTTTTATTCAAATAATTAAAATATATATCTGTCTATTTGGGTGTCATAAGAACCATAGATACTAATCCATGTATGAAGTGGGATATATCAACTGACAACATGGATTCATAGGTGACCATCAGTTTGAGAAAACTCTCTCAAATCCTAGCAGTAGTTGGGATCTCAGTTTATTCTTCTAAAAAAGAACACATCTTGACAAAAGTCAAGAATTTATCCACCTCTATAGGCATAATAGAACAACCACAGTCCCACGGGCTACAAAAAGACTCTCCTTGTCAATCTACTGAAGAAACTGAAAACTTGGAGACTACATTCGATGGAAAGCAACATAAAATTGAATAATTCTCTACCTATATATCAACAGATCCTTCATGTACACAAGAAATTGAACATTCAGAGGAAGAGGACCTGCATGGCTTGAGGAAGGAAGGTGAGTATCAGGATTATCTCGAACGTTGGTTCCAAGAGGTAATGAGGTCACAATAACATTCTTTCCTTCGACACCTTCTGATGTAGAAACAAGTAAGTTGGTTGGTGCTCCATACTTAGGTAATCACTGCAATAACCTTCTCATATGTGGACAAGGTGTATTTTTCATCTTAATTCTCACTTGGTTACATTGGAAGAGCCCATATACTTGAATAAAAAGGTTGTCTTTCTTTTTTTATGATGGGAAAATATGCATATAAATAAAAAGTTGCATGTTTAGCTTAAATATTAATGCAACTTCACTTTTTGTTTTGTTTTTCAATAAAAGGAACTATGAAGAAGATAATACTAATGGCTAAACCAAAAAAATTTAAAAATCCTTATTTATCCTCATACATACATATTTATGACTACTCGTTGATTATTCATTATAACATTTCTCAAGGCATACTTTAAATATCATGGGAGTTTACCATAACTTTAAGGTCCATCTAATACCTATTAGTCATTTGTGCGTCTTAGACTCATCATCAAAGCTTGTTATCTAAGTATCTTTATTAAGTAGTAGCATGAGAGTAAGTGACATTTCTACCTGTGGAGGAACAATATTAAACTTTTATATGAAGATGATAGACTTAGGGACTAGAGGACAACTTTAGGTCATTCTCTTTTGGCACGAACTATAATTTCCAGATATTATAAATAATGTTACTCATGGGTTAAATTTAATTGATTTATGTGCTTAGAAAAACTTAATATATTCTAGTACCAACCGACTTCCATATATTTTGTAAAAATTATATAGTTACGAGGCAAACCCGTTGAGGTACTGAACAGACCTATTGGCAGCGGGTCCATGCCGAGTAAAATAATTAATAAGGAAGTTTGGTAAATACAAGCAAACCCATCGGGGTACTGAACAAGCTCGTTGGAAGCATGGTTATGCTTGTATGGTACCAAGGTAAACCAGTCGAGGTATTGAACAGGCTCGTTGGAAGTGGGGCAATGCTTAGTAAAAGAGACATAGTAAACATATTGCTATGCATGTGGATCAATCAAACGAAGACCCTGAGTGCATATATGCATGATTAAGCCAATTCATTTGTCATTAGAGAATAGTTGTAAGTTGAACTTAGACCTTGTTATCTAATTCAAATAATATCTAGGATATTACTATCCTAGAAGAGGGACCTATAAATGTAGAAATTTAAGGAACTCAAAATGTGAACTTTATACTTATTCCTTGGATGGCAATAAGTCTTTGAAAAATGAATCAAGGATGACTTGTTTCCTATAGGCTTTCCAAACCATCTCTATCCTCATGTCTTCTATCTAGGAACACAAGGAAAGTTCCCTACATAAATTTTATGGTCTTAGTGAGCATGCATGAGATATTTCTAATCTTAAAATCTATAATTATTTTGGTCATTCTTATCAATTAGCATTTATCCTTCTTTTTCAAATAAAAAGTCTAGTTTTATTTAGAATAATAATAATGGCTTCCTTGAATTGCTTGTCGACTCTTGTTGATAATCCAAAGTGTTGGCATAAAAGAATACAAGTCGGTCTCAATTTATTGATGGTGTAGGGGACATGCCATATCTTCAAATATGCTAATCCTCTTATGAATAGTGTTCTGAAATTGGTAATGTGAAATGATGTTGGAAGTTTGATCATAAGAGTGCTAGAGTGAGTCCTGGAAATTCTATCTACATATTATACCATGCTATTGCTTGTGGTCAGAAATTGATAATTGCATTCTTATATGGTAGGCCATATTCTCTTGTGTCATTATGCATACAAAAGGAGCAAACTTATATTTGACAATCTCTATATAATTTCATATCACTCCATTTGACTTGTATAATGACCTACATTCATTTTACAAGCCATAAATATTATGATATGTTATCATGGAGTTTCCATATCAATTTCAATTTCTCTCTGTGTATAATCATTATTCTAAAGGTATGAATTTTTTGTGAATTTCTCTATATCTTTTCAATCTTCACCCTTCATAAATTCAACTTCTTTGATTGAATTCTCATATATATGAGTTGTATCATTTCTATAATAGGATCCTAAGGAAGCAATTGAGAAAAATAGAAAAAAAAGCAACTCAAAGAGCTTAGAGTAACACTGCAGAAACCAACCTCATCCCATCCTAAGTGCAGGTGCTAAATTCAATTTTTCTATCAATTTTGCTTCTCTTACAGTGGTACCTGCAAGATCTTCAGTGTGGGTGAGTGATGGGTCCCTATTTTTCCCATCTTATATCGATTTTTAAGCTTAATTATGTATGGAAGTAGATATTTTGACTAGGTTTGTGCATATCAATCATTCCTTTTGATTCTTAATCTAACATTTTGAGGAGATTATATTATGGAGTCTTAATAAAAGTAGTTTTGCATTAATTTTAGTTAATTTTAATCATTTTATGAATTCAAAATCATACTCAGACTCATTCCTTACGTGTTGTATACCTTGTTGCGTTGGGAATATATGAAATTTCGCAATCTGGCACCTCTACGGAAGAGGAATCGTTGATTAAGATATGTGTGGGCCTCCATTACCAAATTTGCCACATGGGTTTTGTTAATTGGTAATCCTATATGGTGTGGTATCCATTTCCATTTACCTAGGTCACCACAAAGCATCCCCAAATCTTTGCAAATAATATTCAAGTGTTAGGTTGAGAAAGGGGGCAGCATGGCCACATCTATTTCCATATTCCAAATTTCAGCATGAAAATCTTATCTACAAGTTGTCCTCATAACCAGATGTCACGAGGACTAGCTTGGAATACTAATTTGTTGAGATATTAAGCAATTGAATAGGGGATGTTATCAATTGTTTCTATTTTTTATATGAACATGTGAAGCTATGGGAGATCAAATCTTGGATTTGATGTTTCTCCTTTGCCTTATGTAAACATTATAAAATCTTATAGAGTTGTAATTGATAGTTGTTGGAGATTGGAATTTGTACATCAAGTTGATTACTATGTAACTCAGTTTCTTTCTAATGAAGAATCAAATTTTCGGAAATAAGATTCTATGTACAGTTTGTTTATATGACGGTGTTGTGCAATCCTTGGGGACTGGCCATCCTCTGGATCCTGATTTCATTCTCCTCTGCAATTTTCAGACTATATACAGGTACACAATTTGCTTATTGAATAGCTCAGTTTTTTTGTAGAATTGATCTTTTAGTGCATAGATTTCGTATTGAATGGTAATGTTTTCAATTTGCATAGCCAACACCCCTTGTGAATTTCAATTATACTAGTGTAATCCGATTCAGAACTTAGTTGCCAAAATTGTGCATAATTTGATATTCTATTTTATGCATAGATGCAGGTTTGACCAAAAGCAATATTAGTCATTTCCATAGGATTCAATTGCATATATATATTTTTTCATTTCTGACTCATTTTTCCTTGCAGGATTGATGTCTTCCTTGGTAGGTTAAATTGTGTGATTGAACCTGAGTTTGAGTAAAACGTAGATCTTGTTTCATTGATTGTATAGTTATTGGTTTCATTTGAATATGCTTTGTCCAGTCAAATTGGCATGTTGTTTGTAGGTTATAATCTCAAAATATAAATTCAATTTCTGGTTTGACATATCCAAGTCAGTAGATGAGTTAGTTTTAAACATCATAGGATTGGTTACCTTTTTATATAGTTTCCTTTTCAGGTTGATCTCAGATTGAAATAGATTTCCTCTTATTGTTATTACTATTGTAAGTACTGTAGAAGTTACTCTTAGTGATACAGATACATTGTTTTTGGTCTCATATTCTATCTTGATGGTTTGTACATGTGCGTAGATAATACCATTGGTTTTTTGCAAGGTAATAAATCTAATTGCATATAAAATTTCATTATTTACTTACCTTGTGTTTTATAATTGGCATTTCCTTCAGTAGTATAGATCATGTTATGGTTGTCTTATAAATTGATTTTCTTCATAGATTACTTGGTTAGATTATGAGTAAAGTTAAGAGAATTAATAGGAGTTTCCCTTTAATAAACATTAGATTAGAATTGCATTGGTTCATTTCTTTGATTTACATTACATAGAATAAATTTATTTCATTTTCATAGTTCCTAATTAAGTGCATTTTGAAAATAGAAACTTAGTGGAGATAGGTATAATATTTTAGAAATCAATTTTGAAAATACCATTGTTGATTGATATTTGATTAATTGATGATAAGACTATTATTTTATAGATTAAGTTTCAAAGTTATTTAGAAATTTGGAGCGGAGTGTAGTAGAGTAGAATTGCATTTTGTATATCTTTATTTCATTTTGAAAGTTTATTGCAAATTTGAATTTTCTTTTATAGAGTAGAATTGTTGTTTTATAGTTAGATTTCCTAAGGTTGATTTCTTTTGTATAGTATCATTATTTCCTTAACTTTGTAAATTAGTTTTATCATTGAATTGTGTTTTTCCAACAGTAGGATAGGACAAGTTAGGATAGACTATCCTTCAACCCTGCACATATAGTTCTGGCACCTCAAAGCCTACGAGCCCCAGGTTGACAATTTAGTGTCGAATTAGTTATCGTATAATTTTCCCAACAAGGGGAAGTGTCACGATGTGTGTATCTCTATTGGAGATTATAACTTGCACTGTGACAAGTTTTCCTTTCCCTTATGCGGATTTGATGTGGTTTTGTGCGCTCAATGGTTACACACACTTGGACCTATATTATGGTATTTTGATGAACTTTGGATTCAGTTTTTAGTCAATGGGAAAAAATACACATTGAAGGGCTTACAACTAGGGTCTCTCATCATCATCAATTCACATCACATGGAAAATATTCTTAAGAATAATTCACGTAGTGCCATCACTCAATTCCATTCCATTCAGATGCAACCATTAGTGGTCTCCACTACTCCCTTGGATCTACAACAAATTTTGGATCGATATGCATGTGTCTTTGCTGAACCAGTGGGATTTCCAACTTCAATACCAGAGGACCATTGTTTTCCTCTCCTTCATGGAAGCGCCCCTCCCAACATCAATCCTTGTCGTAACCTGTTTCACCAAAAGACAGATATTGAGATGCTCGTTTGGGACTTACTGAAGCAAGGTATTATTCACCCTAGTACCAGTTCCTTTTCTTCACCAATTCTTCTTGTTTGAAACAAATATGGGTCATGGCACCTCTGCATTGAATTTTGAGCACTTAATCACATCAGAATCAACAATAAGTTTCCAATTCTTGTTGAGCTTCATAGTGCTCATTTTTTCTCAAATTTAGATCTTTGTTCTGGGTATCACCAAATTCAGGTTCATGAGGATGATATCCCTAAAATGGATTTCTACACACATGATGGCCACTATGATTTTTTGGTCATGCCATTTGGCCTCACTAATGCTACTTCCATATTCCATACATTGATGAATAAAATATTCCAACCCTACTTGTGTAACTTCATTATGGTCTTCTTTGATGATATCCTCATCTATAGTAAAACATGGGCTATGCATCTCCAACATTTGTATCTTGTACTGCAACTTTTTTGTTATCATCATCTCTTCACCAAAAAGTCTAAATGTGTTTTTGGGTAGGAGTAAGTAGAGTATCTTGGCCATATTGTTTCAGCAGAAGGGGTTTGCATCGATCCTGCCAAAAAGATTCCATGAAAAAATTGGCCACGTCCTCAGACACTCAAGAGACTTCCTGATTTTTTGGGACTGACTGGATACTCCCACAAGTTTTTCAAGGATTACAGGAAGTTGCAGCTCCATTAACAGCTCTATTGAAAAAAGAATATTTTACATGGACACATGTTGTTGAGTGTGCATTTGACAAATTGAAACAAGCTATGTGTATCACACATGTTCTAGTTATGCCCAATTTTTCCAAGCTCTTCACTATTGAGAGTGATGCTTGCAACAATGGACTTGGTTCTATTCTCCTTCAAGATGAACATCCCATTGCTTTCACTAGAAAACCCCTTTGTGAAAAGAATTTAGCCACCTCTACATATGAGAATTAAATGATGGCTATTTTTCATACAATACATAAGTGGTGGCCATACCTATTAGGAAATCATTTATGCATTAAGACTGATCACTAGAGGATGAAATATTTTCGAGAACAACAAGTCTCATCCCCAACACACTGATAAATGGGTTAGCAAACTCATGGGTTATGACTATGAGATCACTTACAAGAAGGGTAAGTATAATCTTGTGGTGGATGCTCTTTCTTGCATATTTCTCTTTCAATTATTTATATGACTATTCCAAATTGGTTGAAATCTGTTCAAGAAGGTTATACCAATGACTCTTTATTATCTGAAATCATCCAATGGTTGGCCAATAACCATTCTGTTGTACCTCATTACTCTTGATATGTTTCTTCTCTAAGATACAAGGGTCGTCGGGTGCTTCCCCAGAGCACGGATCTTCAACAAGTTGTCTTCTATGAACTCCATGCTTCTCCATCAGCAGGGCACTCTAAGTTCCTCAAAACATATGAGAAGGCATGGTGTAACATTTTTTGGAAGGGAATGAAAAGGGAAATTCAACAGGCGGTGGTTAAATGTGATACCTCCAGCACCACAAGGGTGAAACAACACTCCTTCCAATATTCCTCGAACTCTTTCCCATCCCTACATGGATTTGGATAGATATTTTGATGGATTTCATTGAAGGGAACCCTAAATATGGAGGGAAGACAATGATCTTGGTTGTGGTTGATCACGTCCCCAAAATATAGTCATTTTTTTCCCTCGGACATCCATATACCACCTCCTTAGTCGCATAAATTTTCATGGACCAGATCTTCCATCTTCATGGAATCCCTTCTGCCATTATCTCAGATCGCGATGCAACTTTCACAAGTCATCTTTTGACAGAACTATTTCGCCACACTGAAACCAAAATAAAGATGAGTTCAGGATATCACCCACAAACATATGGTTAGACTAAAGTATTCAACAAATGTTTGGAAACTTATCTTTGTTGCTTCACCTCTGAACAACAACATCAGTGGGAAAAGCGGCTCCCTCTCGTTGAATGGTGGTACAATACCTCCTAGCACAATGCATCTAAAATGACTTCATATAAAGTATTCTATGGTCAAGCACCACCATTGCTCCTTCCATACACCCCTAGTAGTTCACCAGTTCGGGTAGTTGACACGGTTCTCTTAAAACTGATATCATATTCTTCACATTTTGCAAAAAAATATTCACATGGAAAGAAACCAAATGAAACAACAAGCTGATCAACACTATTCTGAGGGCACTTTTCAAGTTGGTAAGATAGTTTTTCTTTGTCTACAACCTTACAAGCAATCCTCCCTAAAACTCAAAAGCTTTCATAAGATGGCTCCAAATTTATATGGGACATATAAGGTTCTTCATAAGATTGGGTTCGTTGCTTATAAATTGGAAATTCCTCCTTCTCATGTTCACCCAGTATTTAATGTCACTTGTCTTATAAAAGTTATTGGCACCAACATTAGAGCACAAACTATTTTACCAGAATTGGATAATGAAGAATCCATCATTTTGGAGTCGGAGGCCATCCTCAATAGGAACACTCGTCATCTTCTCTCTTGATCCATCACAAAGGTATTAATTTACCGGTACAGCATGCAACCAGAGGATGCTACATGTGAACCAGTCCTTCAGATTAAGCAACAATTTCCACATCTAAAGCTTTGAGGACAAAGATTTTCTAAGAGGGAGGGGATGTTAGGAACTTGTTTCAACCCTTCTCTTTACCTTGTTAGTATATTGTTGTTGGACGCATATGATTTGTAAGTCATATCGTGAGTATATTGTATTATCCCACATTCATGGAGAGTAATAGTTGTTTAGATTAGACTTAGTATATAAGTACGTGTTGAGGCCAATGAAGGAATCCATGAGTTATTTGTATTGAGCTTGATCAAACGAGGATTCCCCCTCGAATTGGCCTACGATCAAAAAATCCCTTCTATGTTCTGCTATTTCAGTTATATCGTGCATATTCGTTATTTATTGCATGAGGTTTCTCTCAAAAAAGGTCCATTTACAAAGCACATCAAGCATTTTTAGAAGCTAAGTCTCAAAGTGAAGAATATTTCAGAGGATAATTGGTTGGATCTCTTTATTCGGACCTTGAAGGATAACATTCAACATGAGGTGTGTTTCTTCGAACCACCATCCTTGGAGAAAGCTTTCATGATGGCAATGAAGGTTGAAAGTGAAAATTTGGCTATGGACACTAGAAATACCACTTCCAAAACATAGAAAGAGAATGTTGTTTCTTCTTCTAACCAACTTCGAAGGTTGACACCTCAACAAATAGAGGAAAGAATAGAGAAAGGTATATGCTTTAATTTTTACAACAAGTATAGTAAGGGACATAAGTGTGGAGAAAAGAAATTATTCTACATAGAATGTGAAGACGAAGAACAAAAATAATAGAAGCCACTGCAAGGTGACAAACTAGAAGTGATTACTCCCACCATATATTGTCATCCTTTGGTTAGAATTAGCACTCCTCATACTCGCAATATCGAAGGATATATCAAAAATAAAAAGGTAACCATGTTGATTGATTCTGGTAGTACTCATAATTTCATTCACTGTAAAGTAGCCAAAGATTTCAATTGTTTTGTATATCCAGTACCAAAATTTCAAGTAATGGTTATAGATGGAGGAACCATCAATCGTTCAGGGAACTACCATAATATTAATATTACTATGTGGGAATATTTATTGAATAGCCCCATGAGTTCTATCCCAATGGGTGGTGTTGATGTTGTATTAGGGGTTCAATGGTTACAATCATTGGGAAGGGTGGATTTTAATTTTCGAAAGTTTTTCATGAAATTTTCCTAGGAAGGAAAGAATTTGTGTTAAATGGTATCACAGGGAAAACAAGTAAGGTGGTCATATCTAATGGTATGAAAATTTTGTTAAAGAAAGGAAAACAAGATGTAATTACACAATTATTCTCACTGGATGTTCAAACATCTAAGGATACGATCTCCCCAGATTTCCAAAGGGTCCTTAATAAGCATTCCAATGTATTTGAAGATATTCCAATAAGTCTTCCACATGTTTGATATTGGACCATGTTATTCACTGAATTCTAGGAAGAATTCCTTCTAGCATAAAACCTTACAGATATCGCTATGGATGGAAGAATGAAATGGAGCATATAGTTGAAGCAATGATAGAAAAATATATAATTCAAGCAGTGGTAGATTTGAATGATCAAACACGCGGTGATCCTAAGGAGCCTACCTTAGAAAAGAAACTACCCTTGGAAGCACCCCAAGTTCCCCTAGAGAATCAAGAGGAAAAACTCGAGGCAATGAAATATTATTAACTAGATGAATTAGAAGATATGGACCTGGGAGAGTTGGATTTGGATGAGATCAAAAAAGAATGTAACAAAAAAGGGAAGGGTTTTGTTCCAAGGAGACAGATCAAACTGCTCAAAGTGGCCATTCTAAATACAAAATCCACTCCTTAGTTGGGAGTCTCCAAGGAACATCACAAGGGTAGCAAAAAGAAACAGAAGGGAGATGGGGAAAGGAGAGGAAGAAAGATGAATAAATAGCGAATAGCACAGCTAGGAACCATATTAGTGGAATCAAGCTAGTACCCGATAATTAGGGTGGCCTTTTCTAAAGTCAATAGAGGTTCCCAATGAGGGTGATAACCTAGAATATCCATGGGGTGAGTCACCCATGAAAAATTAAGATGTTGATAAATAAGTTGAGAATGGAGAAATGATGATAGTTTTTTTCTTTCAAGAAACGAAATGTGGAGCAAAATCAATGAAGGAGATAGGGAACAAGGCTTGGAAAGGAAGTGAAACAATGGTAATTGATGCGCATAGGACAAAAGCAGGTTTAGTAATTTTGTGGCATCCAGAAGAAGTGAGTCTCACAAACTTCTAGGCCACAATATTTTTTCTGTTAGTTGAATTCTAGATCTACAACACTTTGGTTAAAGGAGTCTTGGAAAATGTTTATCGATGGAGCATCTATACTCAGAAGGAAACATTTTTGGAAGATTTATCATGGGAAGCAAGATGGGTTGAAAAAAAGCAATGGATTTTGGGGGTATGTTTTAATTTCATCACCTCTTTAGGAGAGAAGAAATGAGGTATGCGAGTTTTGGATGCCTCAAATGAGGCTTTTAAGGAATTTATAAAGTAAAACATATTGGCATATGTGGAAATAGTGAATAGGTGGTTCACTTGGAACAATAAGAGGGGAGGGGAACACTATGTGTCATCCATATTAGATATATTTCTGACAACAAAGGGGGTGGTCAATGGGGGAAGTGATTTGACCGCTCTGGTCTTACCCTTGGCAGGCTCAGATCATTGGCATGTCTATCTGAGATGGGATTCTCCATAGGGAAAATGAATGTACCAATTTTAGCAAAGATTGAAGGCTTTGAAGGCACGGATTTGTACTTGCAATAGGGACAAGTTTGGAAATATCTTCGAGGTTAAAAAGTGGTTGACATAATAGCTGGAGGAAATTCAATGGGTGGAAATGAATAATGGATAGGATGAGGAACTAAAACAAAAGGAAAAATATACACTTCAGCAGCTTAATGCTCGAGAGCGCCAAGAATAAATATACTGGAAACAAAATTCAAGGAATCAGTGGCTCTAGGAGGGAGAATGAAATACCAAATTATTCAACCATCCCGTTATCCAAAATAGGCAGAAGAATAAAATTCACATAAAGAAGACAGAGATTGTGTAACATGTGGATAATAGGGAGGATATGGAGGAGGAACTGGTCGACTATTTTGGAGCAATAATGGTATAATACATGGTTGATAGATCAATGGATATCGCAAATATTACACAACATATCCCCTCATTAATAACCCTTGTACAGAATGAGTTCCTAAACAGTATAGTAGATATGAGAGAGGTAGAAGAGTTGGTCCATCAAATGGTAGATGGGAAATCCCCAAGCCCTAATGGTTTTACAGTGAACTTGTTTCACCACTTCTGGGACCTTATCGAGGAGGAATTATGAAGCATTGTCGAGGACTCAAGTCAAACCAGAGGGGTGTTGAATATTTTCAATGCAACATTTTTTACCCTCATCCCCAAGAGCGAAGGTGTTGATTCTCTGGGTAAATTTAGACACATAGATTTGTGCAATGTCATTTATAAAACCATTACAAAGGTTATTACATATAGGTTTAAATGCATCCTCCCATAGATTCTTTCTATGGAACATTCGGTTTTGTGGAGAGACACCATATCCTAGATGGGGTGATCTTGATCCAAAAAGTGATACACTATTTGAAGATCACCAAGAATTTGGGTATGCTTCTCAAACTGGATATATCAAAATCCTATGATAAGTTGAGCTGGCAATTCATGAGAGAAATGCTTAAGGCTAATGGTTTCAGTCAACATTGGATTGATTGGGTTATGAATATGACCTCAATAGCCTTTTACTCTATTATGCTTAATGGTTCACCCACAAAAACATTTAGTCTGTCTAGGGCCATTTGTCAGGGGGGCCCTCTATCCCCATTTTTATGTATCGTCGTGTCTAAAGGTCTTAGTAGGAAAATCAAGGCAATGACTGAGAGAAATGAGATCAAATGGTTAAACCTGCAAATGGGAGTTGATAAGAAAACCCATCAACAATTTGTTGATGACATGATGCTCATGGGCCACCCTTCAGTCCAAGAATCCAGAGCTTTTAAAAAATGTCTGATCTCCTTTGTTAGGGATTTAGGACTAGAGATTAATAAATAAAAGTCATAGGTTTTTTTCTTTAATACTTTCAGGATATCTCAAAGAAATATAATTCATATTTAGGGATTCCAAGGGAGCTTCCTTCCATCCAAATACCTAGGTGCTCCTTTAGCTGAGGGAGTTATCAGGAATGTTTCATGGGAATATTTATTGGACCGAATGAAGAGGAAGTTGTCCAGTTGGGATATGCAACCTCTCAATATGGTTAGTAGACTAACTCTAATTAAGCTAGTGTCGCAAGCGATGCCTATATACTTGTTTTCTATAATGGTGGTCTCGAAGATAGACCTCAAAGAAATTAGGAATCTACAATGACTTTTGGTGTGGAGGCAACACTGACAAGCATGGATGGGCGTTGGTAAGCTGGGATAAGATATGCAAGTCAAAGTCTAAAGGAGGTATGGGACTTAGAAACCCGAAAAAGAATAGTGAGATCCTTGGAGATAAAATTTGGTGGGAATGGGTTACCCATACTTTGGATCCTTGGGAAAATATTTGGCATATCAAATATTCCCAAGACTGCCTGAAAAAGGATCTAGTTAGATTTAATGAGGAGAAACAAGGATTACACATTTGGCAGAATTCCCTCGATGGTAGGATTATAAAACAGGACCATAGCTTCTGGGAAGTTAGAGATGGTTAGATGGTTTATTTTTGGGAAGACTCTTGGCAACATATTCCTAAGCTATCAGCATATATCAACATGGGAACTAACCAAGACAGATGCAGTGAATTGGGTCTGACAAATGTTAACCAATTCAGGAATCCTATGACTGGGGAGACCGAGAAAGGAACCCGCTTAAATGGTGGAATCACAGGGTACTTAAATAAGATTGGCCCAGGATTAGAGACAACATCCAAGACAGGTGCATAAGAACTTAGACCAGTCCAGACAAGATGAGATGGGGTTACTCGCCAAAAGGTAGTTTTAACACTAAGGAAGATTATGAACTTTGGACTAACCAACAGGATGAGATGGGATATCAAATATGGAAAAAAGTATGGAATATGAACCGTTGGCTGAAGGTTACTACTTTCATATGTTAGTCATCTATCAAATAATTATAACCAGGGAAAACCTTAAAAGGCGGGGTGTGGTTGGACCATCTCAATGCCCCTTGTGTTGGGGAGAGGAGGAAACTATGGATAATCTCCTTGAATATTTCCCCTTTGATTTTGTTTAGTGGGATAGAAAGGCTGAAATATTCATATGCTCAAATCTATCAAGAGGGTATCCTGATCAGACAGTTAGAGACTGGGAATTGGCGGCCTTTCAAAATTCCATTGTAAACTCCATTTGGTTTTCGTTCCCGATATTTTTGATGTGGGAAATTTGGAAGGAGAGGAACCACAAAATATTCCAAGACATGAGCACCCCCCCCCCCCCCCCCCCCCCCCCGAGAAATTTGGACCAATATCGGAACTCATATACAAGAAATTATCAGAGTCGCCCAATGGCATGATAAGGACTAGGAAATGGGTGACTCGGAGAAAAGGATTCTAGCATAATGGGGCTTAAATACAACAAATCAAGTTTGGATCAAAAGAAAAATTAAAATGGTTGTCCAGGATATCCTAGAATACTAGTATCTACCCTCGTTGGGGTCCTTTAAATTTAATTTCAATGGGTCCTCTAAAGGAAACCTAGGACCTGTGGGTTTTGGTGGTGTAGTGAGGAACCACGAAAAGTGAGATTATACATGTTTATTATGGTTACATTGGCAACGAGAATAATAATGCCACAGTGATTGAAGGCCTCCTCTTCGGCCTAAATTTGGTTATCAACAAAGGCTTGGAACCTACCATCATCAAAGTGGACTCTTAGGTAATTATCCGGATGGAAAAAGGTCTACATAATGGAAAAAGGTTATCCAAGGTGGCAGATACTTGGAGGCTTGTTTACAGGGTGGAAAGGTTGGCTTCTTAGTTAAGCGAACCTCGCTTGTACTTTTAGCCACTTCAAGTGGGATAGGAACAAGGTTACATACCTTTTGGAAAATGTAAGGGAAAGCAAAAATCATAGATATCGAGAGGGACGTTTGGATAGTTTTGGGACCCAAGACTAGGTTTCCTAGTGCGCTCGGCTAGCGTCAAAGGATATCCAGTCGGGAAGCAAGGAAGGTACTGACATGAATAACCTTGATTACACCCACAATAGGTCCCACACAGATAAAACAATAGTCATCTGGAATGAGGATATCCCACCTTGGGTGAAAGGTGGAAGTACCAAAATATTTAACCCTCGAATTAATGAACAATCAAGCCCCTCAACAGGTTATGATGAGAATAGGATACGGCAGGGTTTTTCATACAAAGGATGACATATGATCATCTGTAGCGAGTTTCAATAATGAATGCGGTGTTAATCTGGTGAATTGAGGAGATCCGTGGAGTAATGATGGAGTAATTTATGAATGGGAATGTGGAAAGAACTATAAAAGCAAGAGGAAGTCCCAGGATTGTATGCAATTTTGTTGGATTTCTTCCTTTTTCCGAGCTTGTACAAAGTATCATAAGGGGGAAATGGAGTGAGGAATTTAGTTTCATACTATGGAACACCGAGGCAAAGAGGGTGTTGTGGTTTGAGAGGAAGGGAAAGGCCCGAGGATGATGAGGAAGCAAAATAAATCCTATCAAGTAGCTTGTTTCTTCTGGGACCAAATTCCTCTGGCCATTCAGGAGGATATTGAGAAAGTAGAAAAAACATATGTTGAAGCAAGTTAAGGCCCTGAAATCGAAGGAGTTAAAGGAGGAGGTTGTTGAGTGGTTTCTTGACCCCGTTTCAACTGTTAACCGCTTGTCAGAATATGACTGGATCATGGCCACTTTCTAGGTTATAAAAGGTCTCTTGTCCCACATCCTCATGGAGCGCAAGAACAAGGAGGCTGGTGATAAGGATCATGCACATGCATGGAAAGAGAATAATCGATACTACAAGCTCATGCATAGGAAAATTGATGTAATGGCATGTAAAATGGGCATTCAATTATACGCTCCTCCATCAGCAGTTTCAGGAGTGGGTGTATCGAGTGTTCAAGGTCCAGTTCTTGGTATAGTTGGTCAGTTCACAACTGTGTTCCGCGATGGTGGCACTAGCGCTAGTTTGAGGAGTTCATTTCTCGCGCTTCAACCCTCTAGGGAAACGATGTCTAAGGGTTTTTTATGCGGCCTCCTGGTTTTATGCTTTTTTCCATTAGTATATTTGTATTTAGTTTTATCGATATGTCATGGTAGTGTATCAATGGATATTATGTTTCAGAATTTAGTTTAAAATCATTTGTTATGATGATGATGAAGTTGGGCTATGTAATAGAGGTTTCGGAGGAGTTAGCAGTCTTTTGTTTCTACTAGGTTTTTGCCAAGGCCAAATGTTACGAAGCCAGGTAATCTTTTTTGGAAAATAGTAATGTAATGCCTTATTGCAAAAAAAAAAATATGTGGTTTCCAATTCCAAAATTGTGGATTTCAATTCTAGAAGTGTGAATTTTGAAAGCCTAAAGTGTTAATTTCAATTCCAATATTCTAAGTTTCAATTTCAAGTGTTAATAAATAAATAAATATAAATAGTAAATATTATTGGGATCAAATGTAAAAAAGTGTTAATAAATAAATAAAAAGCATAGTAAATATTATTGGGATCAAATGTAAAAAGGTGTATCAGAACATTTATATACCCATTAAACTTCGTGAAAGCTCAACCATGACTCATGAAGAAAACAAAGAAATGAGACACGAATTGTCCAAATTAAATGAAAAAATGGACTTGAATGAAAATTCAATGAAACCATTTCAATTGGTAAACCAAAAAAGTGAAATAGAAAAGGAGTTGAAAAAAATCTTGAAAAGATGGCCAGTAAAGAAGATCTGAAGAAGACGACCATGGCTTAAAAATGAGGTAGTTGATTAACTGAGACATCTACTTCTTTAGTATCTGCCTCTTCCTATTGAAACCAGGATGCCACTAGGCCCGGCATCTAGTTATTCTAGTATTTAAGTATTATTTGGTTTATAAACACTCAAAATGCTTAGATTCTCCGTTTTGAACCCATTATACATTACTTACACTAATATAAACCACCTTTCTGAAGTAATAGAGATGTGATAGGTTGGAACCATGCCTAACAATGGGAATCATACTAAAGCAATAGAAGGAAAAAGAGGAAGAGCATTGGTAGAGTCATTAGTAGCATCACTATTTGATCTAGAAATTGATTTTAGGGATTTGGTTGCAACAATATGAGTTGTTAAGGGTATGGTTTCAAAGAAATTGTAATTTTAACCATGAAAGGAACAAAAAAAGGACCATTTCTAATAGCCCCACTTTTCAATTCAAGGGTTTATTTTAAGATTTGTATTTTGTAATATTATGGAGTTTTAAGGCATGATTGCAAAAGATTTCAATTTTAAACCCAAAAAATTTGAATGCTACTAATGTCACAATTTTTTTTGTTTGAGGGTTTACATTGGGTTCTTTTATGCAAAAATATGGGTTTTATGCTCAAATCAAAGTACTAACCATTTTCTCTCTCCGTATTTCCTTCTCTACCATTGTATGCCATGCATGTGATGAAGTATCCATTCAAGTTCAAGATGAGATTCCTTATTTATTATGTTGATCTTTCCCTAATCAAATATCCTTCCAAAGTTTGCACAATCACACTTTAAATGCCCATATGAGTGGCAAAATAAGTATCTGAACAATGTATTAGCATAAACTAGAGTCTTGTTATATAACCGTTTTCATGCTTCGATTACTACATTATTTGAGAGACCGCCTATTGAATCACCCTAAATGCAAACTCTAGTCACCATCCACAGAATACTTGGACATCTTCTATCATCTAAACAAATAAAAACTTTTAATCAAATTTTCAATATCCCTAAGGGCCTTTGCATTCCACAATGCCAACAACAATGAGGGGAGATTAAACCAAACCCAATGGATATTTCATTTCACATGCCAAGGGTCGAACCTCAAGGACTAGCAAGCCTTAAGAAATGAGAAAAAAAATTCCCTGATTTCCACTTTCCTTCTCAAAGTCAACTACTATCCTACCCATTTTTTAAGAGGTAGGCTAGTCACCCCTTATCTAGGACAAATAACTCTAGGACATACCCTAGGAGAGAATGCGCTTATATCATCCATTGTACCAAAAAAATTATCTTATTGAATGGCCATATAATTTACCTACCATTGTCTTCTTCTATAAACAAATTTTTGGATCATTACTATATCTTGTCCTAAACTCAGTTTACTTTTCTTTGATTACAACATCACACTTTTAGTTTTATGCATCTTTTCCCTTAAGACACACTTCTTCCCTAGTTACATAGCTCCCAAGTCTAAAGGTCTCATCATCTCTATAGGTCTCGTTGATCAAAATACCTCCTATTATGAGTAAAATATTTCCATTCACACCTAAATCATGAAGGGGGTTAATGAGAATAATTCACTATATCTTCATCCTCCACTCTGAATTATTGGACACATGCATGCACGCACATCAAGTGTTAGCTCAATTAGTTGAACCATCCACTTAGGGGATGTTGTCAATGAAGGTACTATAAGTCACAAGGTAAAATCCAATCAAGTCTGTCTTAAATTGAGCACATAGATCTGTGGACAAACACACAACTCACATGATAAATCACACAATTTACTCAGTTATTGAAGAATGAAACAGTGCAAAAATGGCTTGCAGCTGTGAATGCTTTTCATTAATCAAAGAGTAATTAGATAATAATTACAATGAAGTACAATGGCTTTAATAGCCACATGAAATTCGAATCCACATGAGGAAATTCGAATTGATAGAATCTACTTGACTATAGGTAACTAAGACCTTGTCTAAATCACTATCGGGGGACTCAATAGTTTACTGACCTTGTCTAAACTATAACCGGAGTTCATCGAAGCTCTAAAACACAACTCAAGTGTTACATTCAGTGTTTACTAAGGCTAACTGATTGTGGTAGGTGAGAAATGCGCCCCTCCTGAGTGCAATCAAGTAAACCTAGCACTAACTGAATGTGGAGGACTAGAACTGAATGTAACTGACTCCTAACTTAGCTTAACTAGTCATCAACTGAATTGAACTGACCTTGGTTGGTTTCAACACTCCTAGTGGCTTCCTAAATTGTAGGGATTGGTCTAGGAGGCTCCTGAACTGATGCAATTAAGTGCAATCAGTGGCAATAAGCCTTAATTAGTGTTCCCCACACTTTAGTAACTGAAACATGTGCCCCAATTAGGCCAAGTGGACCTAATGGTGCTAATGACTATAAGTAGACTGGATGGACTCTTGATTTAGACATGACTCCTGATTTAGACATATGACCAAATTTGGACAAGGGAGGATTAATAATCCTAACACCCCCCCTGAATGTTAACTTGGACAATCTGTGGGCCCTTGTAACTAAAACCATAGGTCACCCATTACATCAAGTAAAATAAAGTAACTGCTTAATACAAGGAGCTGGGGAAAAAACCACATGGGAAAAAATCCCCCCCTCTATCTAAGCAGGTAGAATCAGGTATCAAGTTTGAAAAACTTGAAAATATGTTGCTGCAATCTTCATCTCAGTGAGGTAGCGAAGCAACATGCATGGTGTGCTCTGCACAGGTATTGTGGGGCCTGGCATGTAGACTTCTCCTTCTTCTCCAAAAATGATGATGGAAGGAAGGAGGAATGTAACATTTGTCTCTTGCTGAATGAAGAGGTGTATGATCGTATCCATTCTTTTGAATGTAGTGAGACTGAGCCCTTTCCATATATCATCTTACAGGGAGTCTATTGCATCTCCCTGAAGGAGGTAAGATAGCATGACATAGCGCAAGGGTCTTTCCTTTCTGAGTGTCAGGTGAGTTTCCAGTCATATTCCTAGCTTCCAGTTTGGAAGTAGGGATTGAATCTAGATCTGAGTCACCCTAAATCTCAAGGTCATAAACTGATAAAGATGGATCTGCAATACTAGTAGAAGTTGTAAAAGAAGTAGATGCAATGATTTTACCTTCCCTTGCAAGTGGTTGCTGAGAGTGCACTGGTTCTGAAGGAGGCCTGAAATGTGAGAACTCATATGCTTTTGAAGCATGATTTGCAGTACCCTTTGCTATGATGCTCCCAGTAGAGATATTTGTGATCTCCATTGAGTCAGGACCAAAGATCACTTGCTTTGGAGATCCAATATGGGTCATTTGATAGACAGATAACAAGTTTGAAGCTAGGGAGGGAACAAATAGCACATCTTTGAACCTTCCATGTTCAAGTTTGACAAAGCCTTTCCCCTTTGTTTTGACTTTACTGTTATTGCCCATCTGAATACTAGGACCATCAAAGGACTGAAAAGAAGAGAATGATTCTCTGGATGCAGCCATATGGTTGGAAGCTCCAGAATAAATGAGGAAGACATGTGATGGTGTGTAGCAATACTTTAGTGCATGGCCTTTCCTTTAGTATTCTTCTTCTTATTCAGAGTCATCCTTCCTTGTGCTAGCTGGTAGAGAAATGTTATGTTTCTTCAAAAGAAGAGCTATTTCATCAAGTTGTCTTCTCATACAGGAGCTTTCTGAATGAAAGCCCCTTCCACAGTAAGAGCAGAGGACCTTGCCTTTGCCATTCTTCTTGCTTCTCTTCGAACCTAAAGGTTCTTTTGACTGCGCTTTCTTCATAGGAGACTCATCCCTTTGCTTCCCTTTGTCATTCGCTACCTTATCTCCTCTTGCAACCAGAGCTAGATCTTTGGGAGATCGAATGATCCCCATTTGGATCAATTTATCATTCTCAGAAATAAGAGATTGGATGAAGGCATTAAGAGTGGGCATCTTCCAATTTGGAGTAGTGAGCCTTACTGTTTGGAAGGTGGATACAAAGACTGAGTAGTCTGCATTGAGCTTTGTGAGAATGGCAAGGATGAGATGATCTTCATCCTTCTTCACTTTGCATTGCTTCAACTGATATATCAGGTTCTTGAACTTTGTGAAGAATTCATTTAGAGATTCGAAATTGGATGGATTGAGAGTAATCAAATCATTTTCTAGCTAATGGATCCTCTTCTCATCCTGCTTATCAAATAAGGAGGCAAGCTCGTCCCAAACCTCCTTGGGAGTCTCCAATTCTTGGATGTGAAATCGAAGATCTCTAGAGACTGAGGAGAGCAAGTGTCCATGGGCTTCATCAAGCCTGTTCATGTACTTTTTGTCTTTATCTGATTCTGGCTCTTCCTCTGTTTCTTCTATGAGTCTAAAGAGATGCTTGCTGCGGAGCATTACCACCATGTCATCCTTCTACTGGTGATAGTTGAAGGGAGTGAGAGGCTCCACTGGATGAGCCATTGAATGTAGTAAGAAGGACTGAACTGTTGTAGCGAATGTAGTGAGAAGAAGAGGCTGCTTGTAGCGAATGCTATAAGAAAAGCTGATAACATGTCACACAATCAAACATACAAAGTAAGGTTGACAGTCTGCACTTTTTGAATTTCCTTCACACCCAGCATAGTTGATCAAGCAAGCTTGATCAACAATTTCCTAACTTGGGATATTAAGTGGTAAATTCTCTGCTTCTAGTGCAGTACTGGAAGGAGCAATTTGGTTAAAAAAAATGATCCAGCTGGAGATCTGAGGAGGAGAAGGCCTTGTCCAACCTTGCTCTGATACCATATTGAATTGAGCACATAGATATGTGGACAAACATACAACTCACATGATAGATCACACAATTTACTCAATTATTGAAGAATGAAACAGTGCAAAAATGGCTTGCAGCTGTGAATGATTTTCATTAATCAAAGAGTAATTAGATAATAATTACAATTAAGTACAATGGCTTTAATAGCCACATGAAATTTGAATCCACATGAGGAAATTCGAATTGATAGACTCTACTTGACTGTAGGAAACTAAGACCTTGTCTAAATCACTATCGGAGGACTCAATAGTTAACTGACCTTGTCTAAACCATAACCGGAGTTCATCGGAGTTCTAAAACACAACTCAAGTGTTACATTCAGTGTTGACTAAGGCTAACTGACTGTGGTAGGTGAGAAATGCGCCCCTCCTGAGTGCAGTCAAGTAAACCTAGCGCTAACTGAATGTGGAGGACTAGAACTGAATGTAGCTGACTCCTAACTTAGCTTAATTAGTCATCAACTGAACTGAATTGACCTTGGTTGGTTTCGGCACTCCCAGTGGCTTCCTAAATTGTAGGGATTGGTCTAGGAGGCTCCTAAACTGATGCAATTAAGTGCAATCAGTGGTAGTAAGCCTCAATTAGTGTTCCCCACACTTTAGTAACTGAAACATGTGCCCCAATTAGGCCAAGTGGACCCAATGGTGCTAATGACTATAAATAGACTGGATGGACTCTCGATTTAGATATGACTCATGATTTAGACATATGACCAAATTTGGACAAGGGACGATTAATAATCCTAACTGGATGGACTCTCGATTTAGACATGACTCCCGATTTAGACATATGACCAAATTTGGACAAGGGACGATTAATAATCCTAACAGTCTGTTGGAGTTACAAGTCGTTGTTTTCGTCGATAGTTGAGAAATCCTCCATCTATATATTCCAAAGAAGAGGAAGGTTTTCCTCAAAAAATACTATATACACTCACATTTTCATATTTGGTGGTGTTAAGTATGAAAGAACCTCAATTCAAAGCCAAATGATAATCTTTCAAGATTTTCATGAAATATGGCATTCAATATACAAATAACATCCATTTGATGACATTTAAAGTTGTCTTGCCAAATTTATTTTAATCAATGAAAATATCATTGGTTTGTATCATAGGCCATGTCACTCACATTTCTTGTCGTTGTCGTAGCTCTACAATCTTAATTTGCCAAGAGGTTAGTGCCTTCTTCAATTTCAATAATTACCTTTATCTATTATTCCTACTTTTTAATTGTGTTTTGAGCTCAACTTTAGCTTTTGGGAAAGCTAGAGAGGACCTCAACCATACATATGTTAAAAGTTTTTTTTTTGTGGGGAAGGATTTTAATTTTCTCATTTTGTCAATGAAGTTGAATGGTAGTTGCAAGCTAGTACTAACATTTATGAAAAATGGGTTTTTGATGCTTCAAAAAACTCAATAATTTTGTTAAAACTAATGCTTCTAAAAGCTTGCATAAAAAATATTTCAAAATCGGCCCTCATTTGCAGGTTTGTACATCATTAACCCTTTATACAATGAGTGATAAATCATTTTGTTGAAACTAATGCTTCCAAAATCTTCCATAAAAGATTTCAAAATTGGCCCTCATTTGCAGGTTTGTACATCATTAACCCTTTATACAATGAGTGATAAATCATTTTGTTGAAACTAATGCTTTCAAAAGCTTCCATAAAAGATATTTCAAAGACAACCCTCATTTGTAGGTTTGTACATGATTACCCTTTTATAAAATGAACGTTAAGTAGAAGAAGGCCAACTAGAAATTCAAAACCTTGTGTCCATAAAGATTCTACCAAGAGGATATTTCACGGTCTTGTTTTTCCAAAGCATAGAAACTACCAAATGATGTTAAGAGGATACTTCTTGGTCTTTGCTTCCCAAGAGTAGAGGCATGGAAACAATCTTCAATATTCTTGGCCTTTTTAATATAAGGAAGTTCGATACTTCTTGCTCTTTTATTCAATTTAGAGAACTCCCTTAATAATGGGAAGAGCAAGCCTTTTTATGAAGTTTTAAGATATTGGGTTTAAATGCTTTGAAGAGGTATTCTTTACATATTTTTGTTATTGTAAAAGTACATCTTTTTTATTATTATTAATTCTTGGGTCCCACTCATATGATACATACACGGTTAAGTCTCATTCTCTTAAAACTTGTATCTATCAATTGAAATTGGTGATATAAAAAAAAACTACTTTTACGCTTAACAAATGCATTCTAGGTATAATTTAGACTCCTCTTTGATTATACATCCCCCGGGATTGAACCACCTATCAATAGATAGCCAAAGCTCACCATTAGATGCTGGAGGGAACATGTTTAAATTACATGCAAGACACACAAATGTTTAATAAATATTTGTCTTTATTTCCAGAGATACATATTTCAAATCATCATCCCCCTACCTATTTGGCATAATATTTTAGTAAGCAACACTGAGTTAACTCCATCCCCATCACACCAACTAAAATAGGTGCATATCTATACAACGCAAATCATAATCCTACCTATTGGGAAAGATATTTCTAAAAACAACAATTAGAATTAACTCCATTTCCATTACACCAACCAAGATTGGGCAGTGGTGAGTTTGCAGCGTAAAAAAATAGTTGTAGTACATTGATTTCGACCTAAAATTCTAGAGCCACTGCCTCCTAAGTCCAAGTGAATCTCTTGAGATATACTCAACCAATCCCAATTACTTTCAAAATGAATTCTTAGATTTTCAAGTAGCGAGGCTATTAAAGGATCTAAGATGCAAGTAGCTGCAATTTGCCCAAGACTGGACTTTGGCTTATGAAGATAAGTATGCATATCTCCACACTAGTTGGAACTCCAAAGTATGATTAAGGTATGAGTTTAATTATTGCCAATTACTTTCACTAACACTCACTAATTTTTAAAAATGAATTTAAAGAAAAACATGAGCAAGCTTTTGCAAAGCTCTCATCCCCTAAAATATTCATAATCAAGATAAATCTATGTTAGTTTTTTCTTAACTATATTATGGTTAAAGTAAATATTTGTGTTTCTTTTAAAAAAATAAAAGTGCTATATTAATTAACATTACCTACAAAGACATCACTTGGAAAAATATCTTCCCAACTTATTATCATCTTTCCTTGAGGTGTAATGGGGGTGAAGAGCCCATTTGACTAATAATAGTGGAGGACATTCAATGTAAGCTGGACTAAGTTCAATATGTTTGTTATTATTAAATAAGGTCCAACATAGAATTATTCTTGAATAAATATAAGGGGATCCCATTAAGCAAGGTCCACTAAATTAGAGTTCTCTTGTGATCTATAAACAAGGATGGAGTCCTTATGAAAATGCATGGAAAAATATTATAATGGAAGCTTAGCTCTAGATAAATCGCCCTACCTAAAAGACAAGTGAACAAAAGTGGATTCCTTCCATGAATCATCAATTATAAGGTGTTTCCCTACATTAAGGAGTTTGATATTATTAAAGTATGGAGCATTACTATTTTATTTTGGATATCTTGTATGTGACAACATTTTCAAATCTAAGATACACTACCACTCATATTAAATCATTTTCCCGGGCCAAAAACAAAGAATTTGGTTTCCTTCTATTTTGCAGGTTTTCAAAGAGAAATAAAGTCAAGACTCTCAACTCAGTTTTTGAGTATTTTTTTGTAGAATTTTCACACACTAACTGTAAATCTAAGTTCCCATCAGAAAATTACACAATTTCAAAAAAAAATGTTCAAACTGAAGTTCAAATGGAGGAGATATTTACATTTGAAATCTGTTTTTTAGGACTTTCAATGACAGTCACAGATCTTGTAGATAACAGAACTTTTGAGAAGGTGATCAAATTGCAACTAGATCAACACCATTGGATAAATCATTTCTAGGGCTTCCATTTAGCACATCATATGACATATTTCTAGTCAATATCCAATAAACTATGTTGCATTGGCCTCAAGGAAGG
This sequence comes from Pseudotsuga menziesii, assembly GCA_001517045.1. Taxonomy (NCBI): domain Eukaryota; kingdom Viridiplantae; phylum Streptophyta; class Pinopsida; order Pinales; family Pinaceae; genus Pseudotsuga; species Pseudotsuga menziesii. Next base: position 332,890 of record LPNX010442006.1, read on the forward strand.
AGGGGTGGTGGGAAGGAGGGGGAGATGAGTTTCCAGAATGTCTAGAGCGCACCCCCAATTTTTTAAGGGATGGCAGGTGTGGACAACAATTATATAAATATATATATAATAAAAAGTAGAACTAATTATAAAATTCAAATTACAAAATGAAAAATAAAGTATGTCCAACGTCACAATGAAATAGTAAAGACTCATTATGCATGCCTAAGAGCTAAAAATGGAAGCTTTAAAATGTTCTAGCTTCTAGGTTAACTATTAAACAGAAACAATGAATTGAAAGTTAAAACAGTAACAAAAATTTAAAATTTTACATCATTTTATACATGATTGATGAATCAATTCGAAATTTAAATAACAAATACATTTATATTTGTAATTTTACATTTGTAAATACAAAATTAGAACTTTATAAATCTATAATAGCATGTTCTGGTATTTTTACCGAAGGAAACAAAAATAAATAAAATGTAAGATATCAAATACCAAATACCTATGTTGTGGCTAAGAGGGGACAAGTTTATTGTGAGTGTGAGCCTGTGTTGAGCCATGAATTCAAACTTTGAGCATTTGTTGAGATTCAAGAGGAGGCCCTGAGCTATGGTATTCAAGCTGAGAGGGGTGTGCATGGGATTGCAGACAGGGAAGCTGTAGATAGGGGAGTGGTGCACAAGACTATAAACAGGAGTCGACCTAGTAAGTAGCAACATGAAGAGTGATGGGTAGAACCATAGAGCAGAGGGTTATTGTGGGTGCTAAAGTGTTGGAGTGATGGGTAGACTAGACGACTATGTAGGTACAATGAGTTGGAATGTAGGATAGAGCAAAAAGAATGGGAGGGGGTTGCAGGTTAGAGGAATAGGGCGAGGATTAAATTAGGTTTTTATTTAAAAATTTTAACATTTTAGTTTTTTATTATTATAAATTGTGTAGGTCGAAGGACGTCTAAGATTCCCCGATTGGTTGATGGACGTTCCTAAGAAGTCCCTAATTTTGTTGAGTATGTTTAAGGTACGGCTTAGAAGTCCCCAACGGAGTCCTCAATTAGTTGAGGGGCGTTTTGGAGAAGTCCCCGATTTTGACGGGTGCGTTTAGGGTATGGATTATAAGTCTCCACAAAGTCCTCGATGAGTTGGGGACGTTTCCAAGGAGTTCCAAAGTCTCCAGAACAAGGGAACACAGGAAATGCCAAAATTGGGGGGGGGGTGTCACGTACCCATACCCCATTATCATGTGGAATAAAAAAAAATCATCAAGAGCCTTTACTGCTCATCAAAACAGAGGGCATGGTCGTGACCACATCTCGACATTTCCAACACTGTCACGCTCCCTCCCATTTTCCATTGATCAGTTCGACGATCTCCAAGGAAAAATCTGAGAGGAGATCAGACAGTGGAGAGAAAACGCGACGGAAATCAACGATCCCAAACGATCCCACAGTTGGAACTAATTCAGTGATTCAGAATTCACCCACAATAATCAACGGTGTGGGAAGCCCGAGTTGCGGGGTCGAAAGTTACAAAAATTGCAATCTCACTTCCCACAACCCGCATCCTGCATCCCGCATCGGAAATAGATCAACGGCGGACATCCATCATGCAAAGATCGACGATCCGAAAACTTTGACTTGCAAGATTGGGAAGTGGAAATTGCGACACCGCGATCCTGCATCCCGCATCCCGCAAGTTGCCGAAATGAAGTTGCGGAAGGAAAATCTACGAGAACCAAAATCTGCAAAACGGCATTCCGCATCTCGCAATCCACAATCCTGCAAATCTACACAAATGAGGATTTCTAGCAGGAAACTCAGCTTTTCCACTGAATTCTTAGATTGATCTGATCATTCAGGCCATTACCGATCTGGCCAATCTACCCTGTAACTTAGTTCAAAATGCATTGATGGGAAAACATACATAGATGCCTATACTTGCAGTTATTCAAAGGAATGGTGCATCAATTCAACATAGCAACATGTTCATCACATTCCATCAAACAATTTACAAAACAAGAAATACAATTGCAGAGAATAACATAGACACGAACACCTATCTTGCACAAAACTTGTCCCGCGACCAACTATGTCACTGCAATGTTCCTCCCAACCATAGGCCAGTGTGCTCCTTAGTCTCTCAGCAACACTGCCACGCCCGAGCTAGGCATGATTTCCTCAAGGAATAAAGGAACACTAGCAGACTCATACATAGCCAAGGGTGCCATAACACTCAGCCAAGTCAACACGGTTGGGTTTATCAGGCTGTAAGGGAAAACATTCCAACAGATAGGCTTCAAAGGCCACTTAGCCAAGCCATCTCACAATTGTGTATCACAGACTGAACATAGTCAATCCAACATTCACCTTTAAGGACTAGTCAAGCCAACATATGGGTTTATCAGGATGCACACAGTCAAGCCATCTCACTGCTAGGTTTATCAGCCTAACTAGCCAAGCCAACATTCGCAGTTGGGTTTATCAGACTGTCCAGCCAAAGGTTACTCACAAGGTCAAACACAACAAGACACAGCCAATCCAATAGATGGGTTTATCAGGCTACCAGCCAAGCCATATTTCTAGTTGGGTTTATCAGGCTTCTAAGGAAATGGGAAGGAAGAGCCGCTAAGCTAGTGAGCTCATCTACAGAGCTAAGAACACCTTCACAAGACCTATCTGTCCTAGTTTCCCCACTGCCTACACACCCAATACAAGGAAGTGTCCCCTTCTCTGCTCCACAATCCCTCAGGCTACAGCTTCCCTTCCAGTGCTCTTCGGGATGCGCATAGCAGGTTTACCATCCACTCTTATCTTATCATGAGGTTCCACACTAGGTTTATCAAGCACGTTCTACGTCTCTCCCAATCCTAAGTCTCATACATAGTTCAGTCCCGAACCAGGGTGTAGAACACAACAACCACAGGGAGACTCTACAACACAGGCTTACTCTGGAACATGGGTAACAGGGCCTCATACACTCTGTAGTTTAAGATAACGCGGAAATCACAGTCCTGCCAAGGGAAAAACACTCGCAGAACGCGAAGGATATACACAGGTAGAGCTTTGCTGCTATCACAATGTCACTCCTTCCGGAAACGAAGATGGTGGTGAATAAATGAATGACTGACTTTTGGCCAATCTACCCTGCAACTTAGTTCAAAATGCATTGATGGGAAAACATACATAGATGCATATACTTGCAGTTATTCAAAGGAACAATGCATCAATTCAACATAGCAACATGTTCATCACATTCCATCAAGCAATTTACAAAACAATAAATACAATTGCAGAGAATAACATAGACAATAACACTTATCTTGCACAAAACTTGTCCCGCAACCAGCTATGTTGCTGCAACGTTCCTCCCAATCATAGGCCAGTGTGCTCCTTAGTCTCTCAGTAACACTGCCACCCCCGAGATAGGCATGATTTCCTCAAGGGATAAGGTAACACTAGCAGACTCGTACATAGCCAAGGGTGGCATAACACTCAGCCAAGCCAACACAGTTGGGTTAATCAGGCTGTAAGGGAAAACATTCCAACAAATGGGTTTCACAGGCCACTTAGCCAAGCCATCTCGTAGTTGGGTATCACAAAATGAACACAATCAATCCAACATTCACCTTTAAGGACCAATCAAGCCAGCAAATGGGTTTATCATGCTATACACAGTCAAACCATCTCCCTGCTAGGTTTATCAAGCTAACTAACCAAGCCAACATTTGTAGTTGGGTTTATCAGACTGTCCAACCAAAGGTTACTCACAAGGTCAAACACAACAAGACACAGCCAAGCCAACAGATGGGTTTATAAGGCTACCAGCCAAGCCATATTTCCAGTTTGGTTTATCAAGATTCTAAGGCAATGGGCAGGAAGAACCGCTAAGTTAGTGAGCTCATCTACAGAGCTAAGAACACATTCACAAGACCTATATAGCTTGGTTTCCTCACTGCCTACACACTCAACACAAGGAAGTGTCCCCTTCTCTGCTCCACAGTCCCTCGGGCTAAACCTTCCCTTCCAATGCTCTTCAAGATGTGCATAGCAGGTTTACCATCCACTCTTATCTTATCGTGAGGTTCCACACTAGGTTTATCAAGCACGTTCTACGTCTCTCCCAATCCTAAGTCTCGTACATAGTTCAGACCCGAATCAGGGTGCAGAACACAACAACCACAGGGAGACTCTACAACACAGGCTTACTCTGGAACACAGGTAACAGGGCCTCATACACTCTGTAGTTTAAGATAATGCTGCAACGCAGCAATCACAGTCCTGCCAAGGGAAAAACACTCGCAGAACGTGAAGGATATACACAGGTAGAGCTTCGCTGCTATCACAATGTCACTCCTTCCAAAAATGAAGATGACGGTGAATGAATGAATGACTGACTTCCCCCCACCCGCCCCCTGAACCAGAACGACCCATGACTCTCAAATCGTGAGAGTAAATCCAAAACGTGAACGCGTGGGTCAACACTGACATACGGTTCTGGTGTTTTCTTGTCCATGCAAGTAAAACACGGCATTCTAGGACTAGGTGCTCTGCCCAATTCAAAATTACCCATACTCTTCCCCTTCCAAGCAATAATAACTACCTCAACCACCTTCTGGAAAAATAAATGGTTGGGAAGAGAAAACAGAAAGAGGGTAGTTAACAACGCTTATGGGTTCTCCCCATGACACATGGCTTTTCCCAAAACTGGCTCAAGGTTAACATTCCCACCCCCTTATCCTTAGGAAAATCATGCCCCATCTCATTATTCGTTGCAGCTGGCTGTGGGTTTTTCATTAATTTGCATATTTACATGATGTTTACAAACGTGCTAGACTTAGCACAGAAACCATAGGCATCAACCATGATCGCCTATGTACCAAACATCGATTAGTGACAAGGCCATGGCCTTGAGCTCCTTGTCATGATTCAATATAATATTTTACATCATATACATTAATGCAACGAGGTCAAAACCAGGGTGTTACATTCCCCTCCCCCTTCAATAGTACTGTCCTCAGTGCTTACAAAATTGAAAAAAATGCTACACTGGCATCACCTTAGTGCTCTGCAGAATTTAACAAAAATGGATGTGCCAATCGCATGGCATTCTCCAGCTCCCATGTAGCCTCTTCAGAACCGTAATGCTCCCACTGCACCTTTACCTTTCCTATGGCTCGGTTCCGTAGCATGGTGACCTTCCTGTCGAGGATGCGCATTGGCTCGATTCGAAACTCTCCCTCGGGTTCCACCTGAATCACATCCCAATTTATCACATGGTTAGAGTCATGTATATATTTCTTAAGCAAAGAAACATGAAAAACATTATGAGCTCTAGTGCTAGTAGGCAATGCAAGTCTATATGCAACTGGCCCTATTCTTTCAAGCACTTCAAACGGCCCGCAATATCTTGGTGACAGCTTGACACAACTCCCAAGCCTCAAGGAACTCTTTTTTGCCCTCACTCTGAGGTAAGCATGATCCCCAATACTGAACTCTCTGTTCACCCTATGCTTATCAGCATATCTTTTCTGTTTGTCCTGGGCTGCTTTCAGATTCTGCCTGATTTTTACAACCTCCTGCTCCATCTCCTTGAGCAATTCTGGACCAAGCACGACTTTGTTCCCTGGACTATCCCAAGTCACTGGTGTTCTACACCTCCTGCCATACAAAGCTTCATACGGATTCATCCCCAAGGATGCTTGTTGTCCATTATTATAGGAAAACTCTACCAAGTGTAAATAATCTTCCCACTTGGTTGGCTTGTCCATCACATACATGCGAAGCATGTCTTTCAGCACTTGGTTAACTCTCTCTCTCTGCCCATCAGTCTGAGGATGGTAGGCAGTGTTGAATTTCAACTGTGTTCCCAAATCCACAAACAACCCCTTCCAAAAATTGGAAGCGAACTTGACATCTCAATCAAAGACTATTGCCTTTGGCAAGCCATGGAGTTTGAAAATCTCCTTCATGAAGATCTTTGCAATGTCATCAGTCTTGTGCGTAGACTTAACCGGTATAAAATGTGTTGCCTTCGTCAACTTGTCCACCACAACCATGATGGAATCATGTTGTTTCCCAGTCATTGGCAATTCTGTAATAAAATCCATGGAGATAACTTCCCATTTCCATTCTGGAATTGGAAAATGATGCAACAACCCTGTAGGGTGTTGATGCTCAACCTTTACCTACTGACATTTCATGCACCTTGAAATGTATTCAGCCATGTCATTTTTCATTCCTGGCCAAAAGTACTGCTTTATGGCTGTAGCAATTGTTTTCTAATATCCTGGGTGACCAGAATATGGAGCTTGATGGATCTCGTCCATAACGACTCTCCTCAAATCTGCTACATTTGGAATCTAAATTTTGCCTTTATAAGTAATAAGTCCGTATTCTTCCAACTTATATCCCTCATATCTCTTCTCAAGACTTTGCTGTTGCAATTTGTCTTTTACTTGCACATACAACTCATCTCCAGCAACATGATTAACAATATGTTGCCTCAACTCCGATTGGCAAACATTAACGAATGCCACATGCATTTCCTGCACCTTCCTGCTGAGCGCATCAACTACCTTATTCTATTTTCCTTTTATGTGTTTGATTTCAAAATCAAACTCACATAAAAACTCCAGCCACCTAGTTTTCCTAGCATTTAGAGTAGGCTGATCAAACAAGTACTTCAAACCGCAATGGTATGTCCTTAACTCAAATATTTTGCCTATTAAGTAATGCCTCCACATCTTGAGAGCATGTGCTATGGTTGCAAGTTCCAGATCATGAGTAGTGTAGTTCTTCTCATGATCCTTCAACTTTCTCAACTCATAACATATAACGTGGTTGTCTTACATAAGGACTCCTCCAAGCCCTTGACCACATGCATCGGTACACACCACAAAATATTTCTTTGGGTCTACAACTTTCAATATTAGTGCACTGGTGAGAATATTCTTCAACTGCTAGAAGCTTTCTTGACATCTCGATGTCCACTCAAACTTTATCCCCTTCTTTTGCAAAAAAATGATGGCATGTGCAACCTTGGAGAATCCTTCAATGAACCTCCTGTAGTATCCTGCAAGTCCCATAAAAGATCTTACATCTGTCATATTTCTTGGAGTAGGCCAATTCATAATGGCTTCAATCTTGTCAGAGTCCACGGACATACCCTCTTCTGAAATAATGTGACCCAAGTACTGAATTCTATCTCTATAGAAGTCACACTTGCTCAGCTTTGCATACAACCGATGCCCCCTAAGCAATTGTAATGTCAATCTCAAATGCTCTTCCCCATTCTTAGAATAAACAAGAATGTCATCAAGGAAAACAAGAACAAACTTGTCCAAATACCTGCTAAAAACACTATTCATAAGACACATAAATGTAACTGGTGCATTTGTGAGACCGAATGGTACCACTACAAACTCATAATGCCCATACCTTGTTCTGAAGGTTGTCTTATGAATGTCTTCATCCTTGATTCTCACCTGATGGTAACTCGACCTCAAGTCAATCTTGGAAGATACCTTTGCTCCTCTCATTTGATCAAAGAGGTCATCAATCCTAGGTAAAGGATACTTGTTCTTTACTGTGACTTTGTTCAGCTATATGTAATCAACACACAATCCGAGTGTACCATCTTTCTTCTTTACAAACAGAACTGGTGCTCCCCAATGAGACACGCTGGGTCTGATATACTTCTTCTCCAACAACTCTTGCAGTTGCATCTTCATCTCTAGCATTTCTGGTGTACTCATTCTGTAGGGTGTCTTGGACACTGGTGCTGCTCTTGGCACAAGTTCAATTGTGAAATCAATGTCTCTCTTTGGAGGAAGCCCTGGAATCTCATCAGGGAACACATCCCTAAATTCCTGCAACACATGAAAGTATTCCAACCTAGGAGTTTCATTCTCTAGTGCCTCCAAAATATGAGTTGCATACAACTGGCAACCTTTCCTACCGAACTTCTTCAACTGTATTGCTGAAACCTGCCTCACTGAAATTACCTTTGGAATGCCTTTCACAATCCTTGAGTTTCCTTCTTCATCCAAGCACTTAAAAGCCTTACTATAACAGTCAAGCTTTACTCTGTGAGCTTCTAACCAATCCATTCCAATGAGAACGTCATAGGAACCAAGTGGTAGAACATTCATATCTACACAAGTGACCAATCCTTTCATAACCAATGGACATTTCTCCACCGCTTCGCTAACCTCTCTCTTAGTTCTAGTGGCTAGCTGAACTAACCAAGATTTGCTATGATTTACTTTCTTAAAGGCACAAATCTCCACCACTCTAGGAGTAATGTAACTGTGAGTAGAACCAGGGTCAAGCAAAATAGAAACAGATTGCTCAACAATCTTACCTGCAACTTCAACCACAGTTGATTGGTGATCTGCCTAATGGTCCTCCAGTGCTGCATAGATCCTAGGGATGGCCCCTGCTACTTGACCCACTGTTTCTGCTTCTTGAATGTTGTAAGATGGCCTTGCACTCTCATTCTCGAGTGGACAATTCCTGCGCATGTGGGGCCCTCCACATCTCCAACATTGGAGTGGTTCTTTGATCTGCTATGGATCTATTTGCTTTTCTCCCGCCACTCTAGCTGGCTGCTTTTCAGCTTGGAATGGTTGCCTTTGTTAATTCCTGAAGCTAGAAGGTTTGAAATATTTACTTCCTTTGGTCAGACTTCTCATTCTTCTTGTGTTTCCATGTCTTATGATAATCATGTTTTCCTTCGCTTTGATCATAGTAATACTTAGCCTTCCTAATTGCTTCTTCAAGAGTTCTATGTTCATAAAACTTGATTATGTATTTGTAGGACTGGGGCAATCCACTCAGAAAACGTTGGATCTTCACTTTTTCATCTTTGATGTACATGACATACCTCAACAGTTCTAGGAACTTATTTGCATACTCTTCCATGGTCTGCTGTCCCAATCTCAGCTCATGAAATTCTTTGATCTTGTCATCATAGTACCTGTCAGAGAGGCATTTCTGTTTGAAATACTTCTAAAACCGTTTCCACTTAAGTTTTCTTTCACTAATCCTCCTTACTTGCTTGAAGTGCTCCCACCAAATGGATGCCCTTCCATTCAAACTAAATATGGTAACCCTTGCCTTCATGTTCCCTGAATAATCCTAAACTTGGAAGTATTTCTTTATCCCAAGAAGCCAAGCTTCAGCTTCTTGTCCAGTCTTTACCTCGCCATCAAACGTAGGAGGTTTATCCTTCTTAAATCCATTTCGACAGCGGTCCCTATGGTGCCTCTTTCTCTTTCCCTTGCGAGAAGAAGAGCTTGAATCCCCACTTGATTCTTCTGAGTCAAATGATCTACTAGCAGTCTTTCTTCTTCTTTTGGTACTACTCTTACTGCCTTCGGGTTTTACTGTACCCTGTCCAGAGTCTATCTTTCTTTGCAAGTCTGTCAAACTCTGCAACATAGTAGCATTCAACTAATGCTGCTCTTCCTGAGCTTTAATCGGGCTTCTCATGGTGGCTGCAATATTTGGCGATGTCTCTTGGAATCTCTTTCCATTAGACTCTATGTCATCATTTCCAACTCGGACATTTTCCCCCATGGCATCTCGCGCATGCTCTAGGAGTCTCGAGCATCATATGCGTCATAGGTTCTCATGGCTGAACCACCACCTACTTTTCCAAAATATACTATGACTCTGCAAAATGTGTTATCAACACCATTTTTTAGACACACAGTGATTTAAAATCAAACTGACTTACTTACTTTCACCTGGCCTATCTAGGCCCAATGTTGTATCCGACAACTTTGGTTAACTGATTACCGGCCCATCCAGGGTCAATGCTGCAACCCGCAGCGCTGATACCACAATGTCACGTACCCATACCCCATTATCATGCAGAATAAAAAAATTTCATCGAGACCCTTTACTACTCATCGAAACACAGGGCATGGTCGTGACCACATCTCGACATTTCCAACACTATCACGCTCCACTAGTACAAAAGCGCGGATTTTTCCATGGAGGTTTTCCATGTTTCTTACTTTTTGGTGTAAAATCCGATGTAACAGGAACGAGGCGTCGCTGTATCCACGCCTAGCCGTTGCTGTATCCACGTCTGGACTCTTAGACGTCACTGTATCCACGCCTAAACTCTTGGACGTCGCTGTATCCACGCTTGACCGTCTCTATAGCAACGACACCGTCTTTTGTTGACTTTTTACATGGAAAAACCTTTACTCATTTTTCCATGTTCCTTGTTATATATCGGTCGTAGCCATCTTCTTTTCCTACCTAATTCTTGACAAAAAGGAAAATTTAAATAGGAAAAATTTAAAATAGACAAAAAAATAAATAAGATGAGTAAATTGTAAAACCCCAAATACTATCAATCTTTTCTTCTACAGTTGATGCTATAAAGGTAAAACACTGCAATCTATATTATATCTCTCATTGCATTCCTATGCCTAGAATATTTACCAGGAAATTTCCCTTGGAAATTTCTCCAGAATGATTAAATGGGCTTTAAACATTCACCTGGCTTTAAATGGGTATTTTAATTTAAAGCCATTTAAAGCCAAGCAATTTCCCTTGGAAAGTACCTTGAAGGCATTTCCATAATAAAGAGACATATGGAATTCTAAAGATCTCAAAAAATACAATGGATGTTGATGAATAAATAATACCAAATACATATCTATCTTAAGATAAGGTAGAGTGTCACTATAGGCTACTAAAGAAAATCAAAATCTTTGGAAAAGAAACTAGAGTCAACAAGCCATGGGGTATGTATGCATAAATAAATTAACATCAAGGAAGGTATTGAAATTAAGGGGTAGGAGAATGTAACACTCATGTTAAAGTCCCCATATTGTAATATAATTGTAAATTTGCTATGGATGAGGGCCAAGTATATGTAATTGCAACTAAACAATTAGTAATAAAATATGAAGCTAGCTACAAACGGGGAGAGAACATTGAGAAGAGATGGAGGA
>LPNX010442015.1:0-10084 GCA_001517045.1 Pseudotsuga menziesii
GGTGTAAGAGTTTTTTTCGGTTCTGTGTATGTTTTTCATTTTTACTCTCTAACCTTACCATGACTGTGTGAATGGGTTTTATAGGGCAAAAGGTTAAAAACAGAGCTATTGAGGTTGACATGGTGGGAAGCTTTGACGGATAGCGGAAAAAGATGATGCTGAATGACAAGGAAGAACAGAAAAGGGTTCATTAATCTAGTAATATGGATTTCAGGTATCTTGATTTTATTTTCTCTCTTCTGTGTCCTTTTTTTTCACTTAGGATGTTGCTCTAGCCAAAGCCAAAGGTGTGAATCACAATGAAGAACAGAAAATAATTCACTCTGTTGATATGGATTACAATTCAACTGTCTTTATTTTATCTTCTCTTATGTGTGGTTTGTTTTCATGGTTCTAAATCTTTATTCAAACCGATCTCAACTGATCTTGGTTCTTGGTTTATAATTTGCTTTATAAAGAAAGAACAGAAATGATTGTATTATGTAAATGATGTTGAGTTATTTTAGGTTCTGTGTATGCTTTTCATTCTTACTATGCAATGTGACCGTGACTCTATGCATCAATGGGTTTTGCAGGGAAAAACAGTGTAGCCAATCCACAGTGACTGTGACACTTCTGATGAATGGGTTTGAATCCCGATCCACAGTAAACATCTTCCACACTCACAACTTATCGTTGCAATTATGACACTGCATTCCTTGAATGGCTGGGGATTTTCATTATAGCTTTTTTATTATAGAATTTTCATTATAGCTTTTTTATTATACAATTTTCATTATAGATTTTCATTATAGTTTTTTCATTATAGGATTTTATACGATGTTTGAGGTTTTTTTGGTTCTGTATAGCTTTTCATTTTCACTGCAAGGGATAGCAGAGAAGAAAGGATGGCTAGACGTGAAGCAAAACTGCCAGGGATAGCTTAGAAGAACGTTGGTTAATCTTCTCTTCTGTTTAGTCTGTATATGATGTTATCTTCATTTTTACTCTGTGACCATCATAATGTGTATTGCGTGGAAAAACATAGTGGTCGAGGTGAACTTAAATCATAATATTGAGGAATAAAAAAAGGTTTAATATGTTAATATGGATTTTATGTATTTTGACTTTGATATGGATTTGAGGTATCTTGATTTGAAGAACATAAAAAGGTTCAGTCTGGTGATATAAGGACATCTGTGGAATTTTACACCTCAACCCTCTCATAGTTTTATGAACAATTTGATGTAACAATTGTCTTCTTTAACTATGATTTATATTTTCTATTAGTAATTTAGTTTGTAACATAGTGGCATCTCATTTGCATAAGATACATCAACTATATTCAGAGGGAACACAGCATGGAAATTATTACACTTGCTTCTATCTTATCGTTTTTATTATTATTATATATATATATATTATATTTGTATTTTTAATAGTTATCATAAAATGTCTCTATTTTTATAAAGAATTATTACAGTGACTCATTTCTCAACTTTAATACTTTGCAATATTTAAATAGAAGGTTATTATAGGAACCCCTTTCTCAAACTTAGTAATTTGTAATATTGCAATCCATGAGACAAGTGTTGAATCAAATGAATCTTTTATAATTTACATGAAGATGGAAGATTACAGAATGAGAAATAACCAGAGAGAAAGTAGGATATTTACACTTGAACAAATATAAATAGACTTACAGAGCTAAAATTGAATTAAGAATTCAATTCTTATGATACTATCTTCTTGATAGGATAGTCTCATTGCGGATTTGCTAATTGTGCATTTGGATCTTTCGGGTCTTTATCCTAGGATGTAGCTTGTTCTTGTGAGCCTTCAAAACTATGAGTCACTAAGTTAAAAGGATAATTATTTCAATTCTTCTTATATTCATATATATTATCATTTTCTGCAGCATTATAACATGTAAAAACTATGAGTTGCATCACATGTGAAGGCTATGAGTCACTAAGTTAAAAGGATAATGCTTTCAGTTCTTCTGATCTTCATATCTGTTATCATTTTGTGTAGCATTATCACATGTGGGACCACCAAGTTGAAAGGATTATATAGGCATTGGAATTTATATAGGTATGGGGTTATATATGTATTGAAATTTAAATTATTTGGTCAGTTTCTCAAAGTCCTCGTTTCCCTTGGACTGCATTTAGTGTCACTTATCTAGAGAGGTGACTCACACTATAAGATAATTGTATACACGCAAAGATACTACTAATTTCTAGAGAAATCTACCTATAGACTTTAGTAATGGCCACCTCCCGTTTCCTTAGTGATTCAAGAAGTAGACTATGTTTATTGAAGACACAGAAATTTAAAATTTATTATGAAAACCCTTCTAGAGGGAAGAAACCCTGCCACGCTCCTTAATAGAGAATATATTTCAGGATTCAAATTACATGAGATATAAAATTAAAAAAAAAAAAGATAAAAAACAGACTTAACCATAATTGAATTGGATACACAAATAAATGAAAGGTCACCACTTCTCTTTGTACTTATTTAATTGTTAACCTTTTCATATTTTTTCATCAAATTATGTACTAATATAAAATAATAATAAAATATTATTTATACTTGTTTGAGAGGTAACCTTTAAACCAACTTACACATTAATATAAAATAATAATAAAATATTATTAGTTCTTTCAATCTATTAAAGGATGAAACCTCCCAGGCTACAAACATTAACATGGGATATTTTAAATCCCTAGTGATGGGCGTTGAAAAATTATGCATGGTTCCAAGCATCATCGAACATCATGAGGAACATTAAGTCTTCTCTGCATGCGAAGAGTGTCTGGGAAAAGGCAATATGTTGTAAAATAATAACTTCCTAGAGTAGCTTCTTTTAACCATAATACCACAACAAAATGGAATAGTGCAATTTATCAAAAGATTAGAATAATCCAAGTCACAGTAAATAACAAGTTTAGTGTAATTAACACTTTTAAAAAACAGCAAGTAGGGATTTCCAATTAATGTCACATTACAATTTGGCATGGATTCCACAACATATTTTTACACATTGCTTTTCAGAAAGAGAACAATGCCAAATGGGATTTGTAATGAACATCACATCATACTTTGGCATGGCACGAAAAAAATTAATCTCATCAAGAAAAGACTCCAATGTGTTGTTATAACTGATGCAGTAACAACTATAAAAAAAATTAAAACATGTTTGATATGAATCAAAGTTCAAAATGAACAATAATAATTCGTGTAGGATTCAAACCACTTATACTATGAATCGAGAACTCGACACAGTTCTCGTTTTTCTCTCTCCTAATTTTAGTAGCTGATTTTACCTCCATTTAAAAAAGGGTTGATACCAGTATCACACATTTTCATTTTAAGGCATTTTTTTGGGCCTTTGAATCATATTCGTCGTAAAATATTATTACTTTCTAATTTCAAGTGTGATTTTTAGACATTTAACAAAATAACATACATTTAGAAGCAATTTATATTGAAAATCATATACATTTTGCAATTTTTCCTTTAAAATAAGACTTTTTTATAGGCAAAATAAGATTTTTTTATTGATAAAATTCTAAGAAATTCTATAAAATAAAGACATTTATAACCATTTTCAATAGATTTTCATAGAATTTTTGTATAAAAATGATACTATTTCATACTATATTCCAAAATGTTACCATTCACATAAATTCACGAAAAACTATACCATAGATTTGCAAATAACATATTAAAAACAATATAATGGAGATTTTATTTCTAAAATAAAGTCTGAATGTCAAAATAGTACTAATATATCTTATCAAAAAGTTGTCAAATTAAACATTTTCTTCAAGACACTCAACTAATCGACAATATCATGCAGGCCAAATTCTTCATCGAAATTGGAATTTTCTGGTGCTTGTCTTTCCTCGGGGACATCAATGTTCTCTTCCATTGGGTATTCTATGTCTGCAAGATGCCCAAAGTGCTCCTTTCCAAACATCCCTCCTAATGGAGGTTGAGGCTCTTTTGACATCTTCGCCACAAGTGTTTCACTAAACTTCCCTTTCTTCAAACCAACTTCATGTAATTCATCTGGAAGAACTTGAATAGCATTAATTCTTTGCTTGGTGTAATTGCATTGTAGTGGATCATTATCAATGGATATGCAATTTCTTCCTTTTTGTAAGGAGCATGCTATTGTTGTACCTAACCACCAAAAACAAAAAAAATAGTTAAGACAAATAACATAAAGAAGCATACTTTAAAAAAAATTAATGAATAATAAAAAACAATAAAACTTGAAATATGTTTCCATATGTAATATCTGAAATTTGACCTGAACCCGAGAACAAATCTAAGACCCAATCTCCTTCACTTGAAAATGTATCTATGAGATAATTAATAAAAGCTTGTGGCTTTTGATAGATGTTTACAACCACTCCTTTCAAATCCCTTTCTTCATATGTCAATTTTTTAACCACGGCATTATAAGTCAACATCTGACTATATTTTTCTTCACTCTTTTTATTGATTAAAAGAGATTCATAAGTCTCATCTTTTGTCCAAGTTGCAAGACGTATGTTTTCAATATCATTCAGAAATGGATCACTGCTGGAACTATGAATATTGGGCTTTTGCCTGTAGTCAAAATGAAAAAAAGAATTGAATTAACTTATCAATAAATATAATTTATGTATAAATTCAATAACTTGATAATAATAGTGCAAATATATTATCAATAAAGTTGTTTCCTTGTTTTTGTTTTACCCTTGAACGATGTCAACAACCCCCCTAATTGTGTGTCTGAATGGAAAACAACAAATCTCCGTAGTGGTGATGTTGTGACATCTACAAATCCTGAAACCACTTTACTGAATGATTGGTAAGTTTAAGGCTCACAATCATAAGTAGTGTTTCGTATATTGAATCCATGAGGGATATCTGCAATAACTAGGCTGTACTCCTTTTTAGGAACAATTTTTGCAATGTCCATACAGTCACCTAAAATGACTTTATATTGCACAGTGTCTAGCCCATTCCAAATATAATGATCAAGTGTATCATCAAGTTCAACATTTTGAAGACGTTGTCTCCTTTGTCGTTCTATTTTGGCTCTTTGGATATGAATTTTGAAGGACTCTGGTACTCCATCTGTACCCCTCTTTGGCATTTTCAAATGAAATTTTTTTATATAAGTTTAAAAAAGACATTAAATGATTTACGAAATAAATAATTAAGGATGTATCATAGATCAACATACCTTCTTGAATGCAACAAAAAATTGTTTTAAGGTTTCTATTGAGCTTGATTCTGGATAGTTGCATTTGACATCATCCCAACTATTCTCATTCAACATTATAACCATCTCCTCTTGTATTTTCATGTAAATCTTGTGACTAGATGATGAAACAATAAATAATGTTTACAATCATATATAATAATACAACATAATACTTAGAACATAACAAAAATGTTGAGCTCAATAAACATACTTTGTACCATAAAAAAACATCAACTTACTTATCAAATTCACTGCACATTTCCTCCATTGATAAATCACCTGACTTTACCCGTGACAATATTGTAGCTATTAGTGTTTCATCCTTCACACCTTGCATTGTTCTCTAGGGTGTAATAGTCATGTCTTCTGGCAAGTTCTTGATGTCAGGACTTGACTTACCACCGGTCCATGGAACAATTTTACTTTTTTCACTTTTTGATTTTTTATGCTAATATTCTCCCACATGCTAAATATGTCCTCAACCAAATCCCATGTTTTCCCTACTCTAAATGCCAATTGGAAATATCCTGTAAAATACCCCAGTTACCTTAGAGCTATAAAGCATTCAAGAAGTCTGCAAAAATAAAAAATTTAGTAATCTTTTCACCAATTGACAGATTTGTACTGCATTCATAATCATCATCATCATGTAGAAAAAATAAGTAAACTAGCACAAGATATAATACAATGAGACAATCGAATTCACGTGGTTCACCCCAACCTTGGGGTTACGTCCACCAAAGATAGTCCAGACCAAACCGTCCGGATTTTTTTTATATTTTCATTAAGTATTCAACAAGGTTACAAATATGCAGTACCAATACTGCAGCCTTTCAACATATATCTCTAGTAGTGGACACTACCAAAATTACAAAGCGTAGTCTGAGTACTACATCATTTCCACAATCATTTATTATAGGGGACAAAACAAATATACTAAGATTCCTTATTTGCAGGGCCCTCTTTGAATGATATAATCAAAACTATTTTTCAAGTGTTTTCCACTTACACGATCCTGAGTGGAGAGTCTAAAGCCTCTTAGAGGTTGAGACCCAAAACTATCAACCATACTGTGCTCATTATTATTCTTATTTTCTGATAACCAATTTAGGTGAAAGAAACAAATACTCAGGCTACGCTACATCAGTATTTAATTTAAAATTCCTTTAAGACAGAATCGCTGTCTTATATCTACGCTCAGTAGTCTTTATATAAATTCTTTTAGACAGAATCGCTGTCTTATAACTAGGCTCAGCAGTCTTTAATTAAATTCTTTTAGACAAAATCGTTGTCTTATAACTAGGCTTAGCAGTCTTTAATTAAATTCTTTTAAGGCAGAATTGATGTCTTGTATCTACGCTCAGCAGACTTTAATTTAAATTCCTTTAAGACAGAAATCGATGTCTTGTAACTATGCTTAGCAGTCTTTAATTTAAATTCTTTTAACACAAAATCGTTGTCTTGTATCTACGCTCAGCAGACTTTAATTTAAATTCCTTTAAGACAGAATCGCTGTCTTATATCTACGGTCAGCAGTCTTTATATAAATTCTTTTAGACAGAATCGTTGTCTTATAACTAGGCTCAGCAGTCTTTAATTAAATTCTTTTAAGACAGAATCGCTGTCTTGTATCTACGCTCAACCGACTTTAATTTAAATTCCTTTAAGACAGAAATCGCTATCTTGTAACTATGCTTAGCAGTCTTTAATTTAAATTCTTTTAAGACAAAATCGCTGTCTTGTATCTACGCTCAGCAGACTTTAATTTAAATTCCTTTAAGACAGAAATCGATGCCTTGTAACTATGCTCAGCAGTGTTTAATTTAAATTCTTTTAAGACAAAATCGCTGTCTTGTATCTACGCTCAGCAGACTTTAATTTAAATTCCTTTAAGACAGAAATCGTTGTCTTGTATCTACTAACCTTTACATATTTGACGTCATTTAAATGAATATGGTGATGTAGATTAGTACATAAAAGCTTGTTATTTACTTTCCTTTTTATTCTAAGATCCGACTGTGCAATTTACCCATCATTCTAGGGTTAAGGTCGGATACGAGTTCAAATAGGGAGGTCCGTTGTCCAGCTAGAAGAACTGGTACATATCCTTAATAGAATGCTAACAGAGTGTAGCATCTGGTAGGCGCACAGCCTACATTCGATTGTTGATTTACATAAGAGAGGGCGTGAAAATTTTAATATCACGTGCGGTTGGCAATTTCAATTTCTGTTGTGTGTAATAGCAATTCTATGATTTACCCATTTTTGCCGAGTAGACTGTGCCACATGGACACCAAACCTCGAAGACAAGAATGCAGTTTAAAAATAATTTGACCTCATGCTAAAACACACACGGATGGGCGCTTGGGTAGGAGGAACTATGGAGAGTCATCCAAGAACCGAGCCCAGATAGTAAGCATGCAGCAAAGGGAGGACGAGACTGTTAGATGACCGCATAATCTAAAAATAAAAATTACCTGACCTCCATGCGCATGCAGGCTTGGAAAATCCACGATTCAACCAGAAGAAAACGTCTAGGGTCAAGCGCAGGTCTTATTCACGCTGGGAGATTGAATATTTGTCATTTTAACCGGAAATGAACTCTCTCCCCCTAAAATTTAAATAATACAATAAATCTTTTCAACCACACTCCTAAACTGGATAAGGCGACTCACCCATAGTGACTTTTCGTGAACAGAAAAGGATTTCAGGCTAATTCAGACAGTACTCCAAAAACGCATATAATGTGGGAAAAACAGATCTCACAGGGTGTTAATAAAATATGATAAACATACTTACAATATGAGATGATTCCGTTTACAGGTAGGAATAGCGAATACTGTATCTACTTAAAAATTCCATACAGGATATATTTCAATCGAAAGACAAAGGTTAACCCTAATCGTACCTCCCAACGAGTCTCACGCCCATTCGCCGGTTCTAGATTTTTTTATTGATCCCTTCATAGATCATAGGGCAGAGCTTACTCTGAGTATCCCCTACTAGTCAGACGTCTATCGGCTGCTGTGTACACGAGACACAAGAACCCATTACCCCCAAAAGGGTCGCCTCCTTTATTCAACTTAAGACAACACTACCCTCTAAATTTTCCCCAAAGAAGTGCAACCTCCCTCTCATTGAGAAAACGTAGAGGTAGAAAAACAGATCAAAAAATGCAGAGCAAAGACCCAGACACCACATCCATGTCCCCCCTCTCCAAGAATTTCAAACCTATTAATGAAAAAAAAGGAAAACGGTCTTTCCCCACAATGCGCTAGGTTTCCCCAATTCAAGGAAGATTCTTGCCTTCATCTTTGCCGAGGCAGGCCCCCCCTTAAAGTCAGCTGTCAAGTAATTATTCTCAGGGGCATGCATCCAATCCTCGGCTATTTTTCTGCCTCATTAATAAAATATTCTTCTTTGACTAATAATTATATGTGATGCACACTTAAGAAAATATTGTCCAGGAGAGTAATTTAAAACCATAACTTTGATTTGTCATCAAAAGGACAAATTTCCTTATTTTAGGTATTGTATGCTAACCATAAGGATTATTCCTATGTATTTATTAGATGGGGTATGCTCATGAGATAAATTATCTATAAGGAGGCTACGGCCTAGTAGCCCTTCGAGAATTAACCCCCTTTCTTTCAATCTTTTAACCTTACTCCTAACTCTTTTATGCCACTTAAAAGGATCGCAACTTTCCCCATAATAGGATTAAGTACCAAAGTGTAGTGTCATACCAGGAGTTCTTTATAATGTTTGACCTTACCGTCATAAACCAAACACTACGTAAGTCTACCATATTGATTATGGTTCTTTAGTCGTTCGCTTTTAGCCGCCGAGTAGGGTTTAGTTAGTCTTTAGTTAAGTTGTTTTCATTGCATTATGTCTCCTAAGTATTTTCATTTAGAGAGTTAACCCTTATAAGCCACAAGGTGTTGTCTTGGGTGGGGCCTTGGCCTTGAGCCCTCACCGAGACTAATACAATAATATGCAAAATTTACAAGATATTCCAGGGCATAGGAGAGGGATATTACATCCTTCCCCCGTAAAAGAAAGAACACCGTCCTCGGTGTTTCTTGTTTCTTCGAGAAATCTTTTATTCTTTTCTGGACTCATCTCTTCTTGGTTCACCTTGCTCGGATCTCTCTTCCATTTTTTTTTCCTTTTCTGATCCCTGTCGGTTCGTAGGACCTGCAAAAATAGGGTCTACCCAAATTTCACATAGATAAGAGTCAATTCATCATGAATGTAATTAGCAAGTATTTTGCAGCATCATAACTACAACTTAGTCCCTTCAATGATTCATGTCCAAATCACAAATCAACTTAAACAAAAGTCATAGATTCTTTTGCAATATACAATTTTCTAATGTTCATGGGTGTCATATTACCCAATTATTTTCCATAATGCAATTGATACATCAACAAAACATGACTACAAGCGTTGAAATCCCATTATATCAATAATGTCAATCAATCAACATATTACCTCATCGGTACGAGTTTACCTGCAATGCACATACCTTTTTCCGCATTGTTCATTTCTTGGATGTCCTCCATCCCAGCACATCAAGTGCCAATAGTACTCCAAGTACTAATTCAAGCCACCCAACACAAGGACAATACCCTGTACCCCTCTTAGCGGTATCTCCTTTAGGGTGCTTCACCAAGCTGAGGCACTCCGTTCTCGCACACCTCCACAGCGCTTAGAGGTTATTCTCTTCATAGAGTCCCCCAACTCATGTGACAGTCCTCTAATGTGTGCGGAACGAGTCTTAACCAAATGTCTTACATCTGGGTGTCCCCAGAATGCATAATGGTCCCTCGC
>LPNX010442035.1:3017-53026 GCA_001517045.1 Pseudotsuga menziesii
TTTCAATTGGTTTCAAATCTGATTCTGATTTTGACCTTAACAAAGACCTTTCAAAAACAATTTCCCATTCAAAATCTTGAAAACTATGAAATTATTCTTGATTATGAGAAAAATACCTTTCAACTTGAGAATTATTTATGTGTTCTTTACCACGCTATTGAGGCCTGGAAATTTGCAGACAACAACAGCAAGGGATTCTCCCCAGTCAACGTTCCCAACTAGCCCGTGACTGTTTGGTGTAGGGAATCCTTCCGGTTTGTGGTCCGGCTACCGTAGGTCAAGTAACAAAAATAAAAGGTTTTACCGGTTGCGACCTGGTCCACCGTATATATTTTTTGTATTTTTTTGACTTAAAGTATGATATGCAAGTTCCTATCTAAAATGCAGGTTGATAAAGAATGCAAGGAGCGGTCACAATGTGATGCGTAGGTTCTTACCTCTTGTCTTAGACTCTCTCGCATCTAAATCATACACAACTAGAAAATACATACTAACTAAGCTGTCTCTAGAGAGAAAAAAATTAATTCCTGAGTAATGTAATACTATTCACATGTTAAGGTCAATCACAGATAGTTGTTCTTAGAATCAAAACACATAAACATGAATGAATATATACACGACAAGATAGCTCATCAATAGTTAAAACCTCCATTACTCATAGTGGAAATTATCACAGAATATACCAGAGAACATTCAGATAAGAACATAGGTTCAGAAACTTAGAGAGCTCTCACAGTTAATGAAACACAGTTGAAAATGAAATAATTCCCCTTCAACATTGTTCATTTTATCCCATTCAAACATTCCACACAACACCTTCTCCAACAGGAAAAATTTGCAGTTTCTTATTGTAAAACGAAGTAGTTCCTCTTACAAACAATAGCTCACAAGTTTTTCCAGGGAAAAATCCCCTATTCTCTCTAACTTTCCTCTCTTTATACAAGAACAAGAAAACCCTTGGGCTTCCCCAACCGTCTGACCTTTGGGCTCCCCCAAAACCGTTTAATCTCACAATTTTGTCTTTTTCGTGAGTACTTATGATTCATATAATGCGTTACGTTTCGGATTTCAACTTATGAGTACTTCATAAAATGGGATCAGCTCGGTAAATGATGAACCCTTTCCAAGCCTGGGCTTTCGTTTCCATCGATTATGCCTTGTCTTTTATTTTTCCTTCTTGAGATCCCGTTGATTTCAAGAAAACTCTGCTTATCACTCTTCAGCCAACTTTCCTCAGCTTTATCCTTTAGCAATGTATTCTCGCAGCAGTAATCTGAAGAATCTTCTGAGTCCGTTTGCATTTAAATAAAAATTCATCTTTAATTAGGACTGCATTTTTTTAATAAACTTAAACCACACTAACAACAAAATTGATCATCAAAATGAGGCCCTGTACTGCACCCTCGTCGTGAAAGCCTTAACAAGAATAAAAAAAACACTGCTGCCCACACAGGGGTTAAAAACATCACAAGACGGTGGGAAAAACCTTATCGGCGGCTTGAACCATTTAAACATCGGCCGAATAGTCTTACTTACAGCCACAACGGCGGATTTCAAATGGACAATGAGTTCTGTGAGGCCGTTAAGTCTATCAAAGTCAGAAGAACTAAACGCCAAAGCATCAGGCGAAAATTTTTCTTGTCGGTGAATGGAACGACATCGACGTCGGGAGGTTAGTGCACTACACAGCCGCAATGGCAGAAGATGTAAAGACTACGGGGCCCTTAGCCGAAAGACATATTGGAGAAACCTAGACAAAGCACCGTCGAGCAGAGCAGTTATATGGCAGACACTTAGTTCGCTCAGGAGCCGCAATGGAAAAAAACAATCAGACTACAGCCTTCGATCAAAGTCATAAACTTTCCGCTATGGTGCAGAAATATTGTGAAAACATTAAGTGTTCAGCAAAACTTAAGGTCGTGCAGCAGTCCGAAAAGCTTGTCTTACTTCAAACAGTGCCTTCATAAAGATCAAAAAACCCTAACTCAAACTTAGACCAACCTCCGATAATGTAAACAAGTCAAAACAATAGCAACACAACATCAGAGAAGTCAAGACTATCTTGTGGAACACTCATTGTTCAGCTTCCGCAACGGAGGCTCCATAAGGAAATATGGCTCCAATACGTTGTTTAAATGGCCTCTAAACAATCAAACTAAAATTTTACTTTCGGCTGGGCGGCAATGAAAGTTTGTTTCACCTCCGAAACTATGGAGAAAATGAGAAGTAGGCTTCCGAGAACAAAGAAAGAAATCACAGATCAAAGGGCAATATTTAAACCAAACTCCAAATTCCATACCCAAAGCAGTTTCAGACATAAGAAATTTTATGAAAAGCATGAAGAGAGTTAACATCAAAACAGTCCAAACTTGTAGCAGAGGGAAAACAAAAACAGAGTTCATGGATCCAAACAATTCTAGGCAAGATAAGAATTAGAAGGAGGGTCCGAAATTTTGAAAATTTGGGAAAACAGTTGTAGCTGCAAAAATTTGCGACTACCTGGTGAACCTAGATCTCTGGATAATTTATTCCTTAAGTAGCAGGCTGTCTAACAATAAACGAACATGTTGAATTCTTCCAGATGTCTGGATTTCCCAAATGGAAAATATATGTACCTTTAATCATTGATGATAGTGCAATTTAGGAGAAAGGGAAAGCAATATTTCCAAGTCAAGATAACTCTTTTGAGGCCAGGAAGATGAGTTTCATTTATTACCTCTATCTTTGGGTATCTTCCATCTTGGATGCCACAGGATAGTAACATATGGTAGACATAAATATTCTTTTGTTCCTCATTCCCATGCCATTTTGTACTTTTGTGCTTTTTTGGACTTTTTCGTTCGCATATGAGTCCTCCTGCAAGCCTTTCTTTCTGAGTTTCCATTCAGGATCCTCTATCCATAGTGTCCTTTTGTGTGAGAGATGTATTCAACTTTCAACTCACGAACGGAGAAGAACTTTTGGCAATTTAGTACTTATATGGTTCAGTACTTTGTTTTGATACAAATTCCTTTCATAGGAGTATTTGACTCTAATTTTCCTTTTGGCATTCAATTTCTAGCATGGGATCATTTATATATAATATATTGTTTACCCTGCTTCCTTTCCATGGTCCTTTTGCTGTCACCCCCTAGGACATTTTTTAAATGTGAAATGGATGGAACCTCAAAATAGTATTCCAGACCTTTCGATCTTGGTTTATTTAACAAGGATTAAGTAGGACTTCAATGTGTGCATAGCCATTCGAGAAAACTGCTAAACTAGAATAAATTCTTTCAGATAAAACAATAATACACAGTCTTACACTCAAGAACTTTAATCACTCCATAATTCTAATGCTCTCCATGCAACCAAGAGTTTGCCTCCCTTTATTGAAATCAATCAAAATCTAAACTAAAACAAAGTAGAAATAAAATAACTCAAAATAAACAACCAAGTCAATTTATTTATGTACAAGATAAAAGAACAAAAACAAAACTCAGGAAAAATAAGGTTTGAGAACTAAACGACTTACTGGTAGGTTCTCTTCCCACCCCTGTAAATCTTGCAATTTATAGGTTGAGGGACCAAGCTTCGCCACAATTTGGAAAGGACCTACCGACAACTGTTGAAATTTCATGTGTTTTCCTTTCTCGTCATGGGGGTGGTCCCACTTGAGAACCAAATCTCCCACCTCGAATTATTTTGTTCCATCCTTGTGTTTATCAAACCATCTCTTCACTACCCCTTGTTGTTGTTTAAAACTTTCTCTGGCCTTGGATCTAGATTCCTCTTCCTTGAAAATGTTATGTATCCTTACCTGCAAGACTTCATTATCTAATCCCCTGGATTCCTGAGCTATTATGGAAGAGGGTAGCATGATATTGGGGGGTAGAATGGCCTCTTTTACATAAACAAGGGTATACGGGGAGATGCCTAACGAAGTATTGGGGGTGATCCTATCATCCCAAAGAGCATTTGGTAATGCTGAGTGCCAACTCCTCTGATTTTCTATCACCGTCTTTTTTAAAATCCTAATCAGATTCTTGTTTGTAGATTCAGCTAAACCATTTCCTTGTGGATAGTAATTAGTAGAGTAATGCAACTTAATTCCTTTCTCATGAGCAAATTCATTTAATCTAATCAAGGAAAATTAAGTAGCATTATCGAAAACTAAAGAAATTGGAACTGCAAACCTGGTCATAATATGGTCTTGCAAGAAGTGCATGACCGCATCTTCATTTACTTTACACAACTGAATGGCTTCGACCCAATGAGTGAAGTAGTTGGTTGCTGTCAAAATATACTTGTGTTGCAGGGAATAATTCAGATTTATCTCCCCAATGATATCCATCCCCCACTGCTCAAAAGGTTTTGTTATCATCACAGGCTTCAATGGTCCTGCTGCTTTAACTTGTCTTCCACCACACTTTTGACAAATGTCTCATTTTCTGACATGGGCGTGTGCATATTTGAATAGTGTGGGCCAATAGTATCCGGCTCTGAGAATTTTATGAGCTATAGTATCTCTGGATAAATGTCCTCTAGCAGGCCCATCATGTAAATCAATCATTACCTTCTTCGCATATTCTTTATCTAAGCATCTAAGAAGAAATCCATCATAATTATTTCTGAATAATATTCCTTCAACAATTTGATATGAGGCTGATTTAAGACGCAGTGCTCTTCTTTGATTAGAATTCCAATGTTCCGGTAACAATCCAGCTTGAAGGTAGTGCACAAGGTCTCGATAACAAGAGTCTGGAGCTATGAAAAGAGGACATACATCCATCAAATGTAACTCAGCTTCATCTTCCCAATCGTGTTCTTCATTGTCTTTACTTTCAGTCATCATTTTGCACAAACCTTGCCATTTGACTATGGAGGCTAGCTTGAATTCGAGGTCATACTCCTGTAGAGTTGTTACTTAGTTTCCTCTTCTTTCTCCTAACTCCTTTTGTATGAAAAGAGACGTCACAGCTGGGTTTGGAACTATTACCTTTGTCTGGTTCTTAAGTATATATGGTCTGAATTGTTTCACTGCTTTGAACACTGCGTAAGATTGTTTATCCATAGCTGGGTAATTCAATTCATCTCCTTGTAGACCAGTGCTCATAAATGATATGGGGAACTCATCTCCCCCATATTCCTTCTGGGTAAGCACAGCTGCTAGTGAATCATCAAATGCGAAAGTATACAAAATAAAATCTTTATCAAAATCTAGACTTTTGAGGGAAGGTGCATGCGCAACAGCTGTTTTAATATTACTAAATGCATTCTTCTCTACATCATTCCACTTGAATTGTACACTTTGCTTTACCATTTGCTGCAAAGGTTTAACAATTTGAACGAAATATGGCACAAACCTTCACACGAAGTTTATTTTCCCCATAAATGATTGCATGCCCTTTTTATTATGGGGTAAGGGAATCTGTTCGATGGCTTTGATCCTTTCTTGGTCTATGGATATCCCCTTCTTAGAAGCCACATGACCCAACAAACTACCTTCTGTAATAGCAAACACGCACTTCTTGGGGTTTAGTGAGATACCATATTTTCGGCATCGTTCAAAAATCTGCTTTAGATGAAATGCGTGTTCCTCTCTTTTCTTTGAGAATATCATGAGGTCATCGAGGTATACTACAGCACTACGGCCAATCAGACCGTGGAAAGCTATGTCCATATCCCTCTGGAAGGTAGCTCCAGCGTTTATGAGTCCAAAGGGAATCCTTCTATAAGCAAAATTTCCCCACCTGGTCCTGAATGTCATTTTTAGTCTGTTTTCTTCGGCTACTAATACTTAATTGTAGCCTGAGAATCCATCTAATAAAGAGAATAGTTCAAAACCTGAAACCATTTGCAATATCTGCTCCATGGGTGGAACAGGATAATTGTCTTTATCTGAAGTGCAATTTAAGCTTCTAAAATCCACACATAACCTGATTTCTCCATATTTCTTCCTCATCGGTACCAGATTTGAGACCCATTCTAAGTGTCTAACCTTGAAGATAATTCTAGCATCCAATAGTTTCTTAACTTCACTCTGGATTAAAGGTTCTAATTTTGGATGCATTTTCCTTAAAGGTTGTTGATAAGGTTTTATTCCAGATTTGATGGGGATAACATTCTGGATAATGTTGGTGTCATATGTCTTCAGATCTTCATATGTCCAGGAAAAAACATATTTGTATTGCTTCAAAAGAACGATGAATTTATCCCTTTCAGCTGGGGAGCAGCATTTTCCCAGATTCACATATTTAGGCTCCATCTCAATCCCCAAATTAATCAACTCGAACTGTAGAGATGAGCTATGAGTCTTCACATTGGTTGGTCTTCTAAATTTCTCATTTAAATCAAACATCTGTTCTAAAGTCCTGACTCCCTTAGGAATAAAATTATCGAATTTTAGCTCGGCCTGATGTTCTTCATCATCAATAATCACCCCCTTGAAAGCCTCGTCATTTGTCAAGAATTATATAATCTGCTGATCATCATCGAACACTCGTATATTGGTAATCATATCTGGAACCGAAGGCCTGAAAAGAAATTCAACAGAGCACCGATTATTAGAGTGCAAAAGCCTCGCAGCTGATTTGGCCAGCAAGACAGTTGTTGCATTCTTAAGTCTTGGAATCGATACAATGTTAAATGCATTAAAACAATTAAGTAAAGCCCATACTTCATTTTGATAAGCTTTTAAATGAGGAGAAATGCAATGTATTTGATTCCGAATTTGTTTTACAATTACTTTAGAATCTCCAAACACTTTCAGATTATTTGCCTTTAATTCAATTGCTTTCCTTAATCCCTGAACCAATGCTTCATATTCAGCTGTGTTATTGGTGCATTTAAATTCTAACCTACATGAAAGAAAATGTTTGCTTTTCATAGGGTCAATCAGGACACAGCCGGCTCCCGACCCCTCTAAAGTTTTAGAACCATCAAAGAAAAGCGTCTAAAAATCGCTACTCGCTACTGTGCGAGAATTAACATCTACATCTATAGCTAAATCTACTATTTTACAATCGATTTCATCAGCCTTTGAAAACTGAAGGAGATCAGGCTGAGCGTTAGATGTACTGTTGGCTTCTTCTGCTTGATAGTTTCCTGGTTCTAGCTCAATAAAGTAGTTTCCCAAAATAGAATCCACTGGTTCATTTTTTTCTTCGAACTGCGTAACATTGTGTTTCATGTGGGGCTCCCTCAAAACTTTAATTTGATTTGGGCTTCCTTTATATGGCAGCCATAGATGCGACCAGTCTGAGGAAAAATATCTGTTCAGCTTTGCCAACCAATCTCTGTTCAAAACAAGTCCATAAGCTTCCGGTATGTCAGCCACCACAATATCGATGACTTGACACACCTTCTCATTTGAAGATAAGCGGATGAGAACATCCTCCATTTCTCCAATTACCTTCACATTCGTTCTATCCAACTGAACAACCCTCTAGGTAGATTGTTTAGGTTGTCCATTTATCTTTTTGCAGACCGACAGTAGCATGACATTGACTGATGCCCCCAAGTCTACTAGGCAATTATGCATGTTATGGTTGAAAATTTCAAAAGTAAGGACAAAAGGTGGATTATTTCTTTTAGGCTTACCTCCCATACTTGCTTCACCAATTTCCTCTTCTTAGGGCTGATTGTCAGTGGGAAACCTCTCCTCTGATACTTCAAGTGCTTTCAATAGCTTTTCTTTCTGCTGTGGCACATTGCACATTTCAAATAATGAGATGTTTTCTCTTACCTTCTTGATATCCTCCACAATGTCATAATCCATCTTATGTTCTGAGAGATTCGATCTACCATTATTTATCTTTTCTTCATTGGGCTTAGTAGGCATGCGGGTCTATCTAGGATTTTGACTGGTGATGGTAAACTCCGGAATTTTATTAGCTAAGGAGCTAGTTTGAAATTTCTTAACATTCTTTTGAAGTCTTTTGATCTTCGGGAGCATAAGACTGTTTTCCTTAATCAACCCCTGGCTTCTTGTCATTACATTCATTTCAAGGATGCCCTCATGTCTTAAATCCTTTTCTCCCTCGACGTCAAACAACGATACACAATCCCATAAAACCATAGCTTCATCCTCCAGTTTTTCAATTGATTTATTGTTATCTTTCCCTTCTTCATCGTTGTCTTTAGTTAATTTGGAATCCAAAAGCTGATTCATGACCAACGTCATTGAATTTACCCATTGAGGACAATTCTTTTCAGAATGGGGTTGTTGGTGGAAAGTGCAAAAGTTATCCATTCCTACCTCCGTTAAGTTCATAGATGCAGGGCTGTGTGGAGGGGGTTGGGATTGATTGTTATCTTCCCTTTTCTTGTAATAAGGCTTGTAGAAATTTTGGGCTTCCTTTTCCTTTTCCAAGTCTATGATTCTGTTAGAAATCTTCTGCATCATCTTTTCCATTCCTTCGAAATCTGGTGATTGCTCCTCTTTAGGCTTAGTAAATAACAAAGCTTTCCTCACAACATTTTTTTCTCTTGACCGTTCAAGATAATCTTCGATACTTTCCCTTTCAGCCTCTACTCTCTCCGCTTCCTCATAAGTATCTACTAGCGTAGGTTTGGCCTTCATTTTGGAAAACATGGCCAACTTGAGTCCTAGAGATGAGGTATAATATTCAATCAGGACTTTATCCGAGGGTTTGTCAGCTCCAGAAAAATTCTTAAGATAGGCTGAGAATCTTTGGGTAAAACTATGCACCTTCTCTTTTCTTTCTTTCTTAAGGGTGCATAGTCCTTTCATGAGAGCCGCATGAGTTTTCTGGGTTGCATATTTACTTCTAAAAATCCTTTCAAAGGTATCCCAATCAGGGATAGAGTTGGCAGGAAAACCAAAGTACCATGATGCTGCTGCTCCCTTAAGGGTGTGTGGAAAAAGTCTACAAACTACATCCTCATATTCCCCAGCCCTTAATCCTTTTATTTCCAAATAGAAACTTTGCAAGTGATCATCTACTAACATCTTCTCATTTGGATCAAACTTGGGCAGCATCTTTTCAAAAGATTGAGGTAAATCATGGAAAGGAGGTGTTAGGTTTAAAGGTGATATGGATTTCCAAGCAGGTGGTGGATTAGGTGGGTTGGGTGGCTGATTTGCATTTACGCCTGCCATGAGTCTGGGTGGAGAGTGAGGTGGTGAATGAATAGGAGAACTGTAAGGAGTATTTGGGCCTACTTGATTCAAACGATGTACAACTTCTTGTAAGGTTGTTTCTACAAGTTCTTCCAAATCTCCAACCAACACTGAGTCTTCCAATATAGGACGGTCTTTCCTTTTATATTCTCTTCTAGGAAATTCAGGGATAATTGGTAATGTTCCAATCTTCTTCACGTATTCCCTAGTGTGTCTTCTCAGATCATTAACAACTTCGTTGTCCACATAGTACAAATGTTCTCTACCCTTCTCTTCAGGAATTGGATTAGGAAACAAACTTCCTTCTGAACTGTCACCAGTGGAATAATCTCAGGAAAATGGGTTTCCTCGGCTAGCCATGCACTGGTAGCCCTCCTTCTAGCTCCAGAAACTATTGAGGCCTGGAAATTCGCAGGCAACAACAGCAAGGGATTCTCCCTAGTCAACGTTCCCAACTAGCCCGTGACAGTTTGGTGTAGGAAATCTGTCCAGTTTACGGTCCGGCTACCATAGGTAAGTAACAAAAATAAAAGGTTTTACCGGTTGCAACCCGATCCACCGTATATATTTTTTGTATTTTTTTGAATTAAAGTATGATATGCAAGTGCTTATCTAATATGTAGGTTGATAAAGAATGCAAGGAGTGGTCACAATGTGATGCGCAGGTTCTTACCTCTCGTCTTAGACTCTCTCACATCTAAATCATACACAACTAAATAATACATACTAACTAAGCTGTCTCTAGAGAGGAAAAAGTTAATTCATGAGTAATGTAATACTGTTCACATGTTAAGGTCAATCACAGATAGTTGTTCTTAGAATCAAAACACATAAACATGAATGAATATATACACGACAAGATAGCTCATCAACAGTTAAAACCTCCATTACTCATAGTGGAAATTATCACAGAATATACCAGAGAACATTCAAATAAGAACATAGGTTCAGAAAGTTAGA
This sequence comes from Pseudotsuga menziesii, assembly GCA_001517045.1. Classification (NCBI taxonomy): domain Eukaryota; kingdom Viridiplantae; phylum Streptophyta; class Pinopsida; order Pinales; family Pinaceae; genus Pseudotsuga; species Pseudotsuga menziesii. The sequence goes on from LPNX010442035.1 coordinate 13,102, forward strand.
ACGCTCTCACAGTTAATGAAACACAGTTGAAAACGAAATAGTTCCCCTTCAACATTGTTCATTTTATCCCATTCGAACATTCCACACAGCACCTTCTCCAACAGGCAAAATTTGTGGTTTCTTATTGTAAAATGAAGTAGTTCCTCTTACAAACAATAGCTCACAAGTATTTCCAGGGGAAAATCCCCTATTCTCTCTAACTTTCCTCTCTTTATACAAGAACAAAAAAAACCTTGGGCTTCCCCAACCATTTGACCTTTGGGCTCCCCCAAAACTGTTTAATCTCAAAATTTTGTCTTTTTCGTGAGTACTCATGATTTATATAATGCGTTACGTTTTGGATTTCAACTTATGAGTACTTCATAAAACAAGATCAGCTCGGTAACTGACGGACCCTTTCCAAGCCTAGGATTTCGTTGCCATCGATTCTTCCTTGTCTTTTATTGGTCCTTCTTGAGATCTCATTGATTTCAGGAAAACTCTGCTTATCACTCTTCAGCTAACTTTCCTCAGCTTTATCCTTTAGCAATGTCTTCTCGCAGCAGTAATTTGAAGAATCTTTTGAGTCTGTCTGCATTTAAACAAAAAATCATCTTTAATTAGGACTGCATTTTTTTAATAAACTTAAACCACACTAACAACAAAACTGATCATCAAAATGAGGCCCTGTACTGCGCCCTCATCGTCAAAGCCTTAACAAGAATAAAAAAACACCGTCGCCCACACAGGGGTTAAAAACTTCACAAGACGACGGGAAAAACCTTATCGACAGCATGAACCATTTAAACATCGGCCAGATAGTCTTACTTACAGCCACAATGACATATTTCAAATGGACAATGAGTTCTGTGGGACCGTTAAGTCTATCGGAGTTGAAAGAACTAAATGCCAAATCATAAATAGAAAAAGTTTCCTATCGGTGAACGGAACGACATCGACGTCGGGAGGTTAGTGCACTACGCAGCCACAATGGCAGAAGATGTAAAGACTACAGGCCCCACGGCCCAAAGACATATTGGTGAAACCCAGACAAAGCACCGACAAGCGGAGTAGTTATATGGTGGGCACTTATATCGCTCGCGAGCCACAATGGCGGAAAAAAATCAGACTACAGGCTTCGATCAAAGTCATAAACTTTCCGCTATGGCACAAAAATATTGTGAAAACATTAAGTGTTCGGCAAAAGTTAAGGTCATGCAGCGGTCCGAAAAGCTTGTCTTACTTCAAACAATGGCTTCATAAAGATCAAACAACCCCGACTCAAACTTCGACGAACCTCCGACAATGCAAACAAGTCAAAACAATAACAACACGACATCGAAGAAGTCAAGACTATCTTGCGGAACACTCATCGTTCAACTTCCACAATGAAGGCTCCATAAGGAAATATGGCTCCGATACATTTTTTAAATGGCCTCGGAACAATTAAACTAAAATGGTACTTTCGGCTGGGTAGCAATGAAAGTTTGTTTCACCTCCGAAACCATGGTGAAAATGAGAAATAGGCTTCCAAGAAAAAAGAAAGAAATCACAGATCAAAGGGCAATATTTAAACCAAACTCCAAATTCCATACCCAAAGCAGTTTCAGACATAAGCAGTTTTCCGAAAAGCATGAAGAGAGTTAACAACAAAATAGTCCAAACTTGTAGCAGAGGGAAAACAAAAATAGAGTTCATGAATCCAAACGATTCTAGGCAAGATAAGAATTAGAAGGAGGGTTCAAATTTTTGAAAATTTGGGAAAACAGTTGCAGCTGCAACACACGCATACGTCTAATCAAACTTCCAAGGCTTTCCACACCGTATAATATTTTAGAATCAGAATTACCTCTAGTATGTACCCTCCTGGAAGCTAGGATGTATTCTTCTGAATATCCTTTTGAAAATCAACCTGGATTCGCCAGGGAAAATGTACAACCGACCTCAAATGCAAGAACTTATGTTTTCCCACTGAAATCCTATCTTTAATGAATACTTTTTCGTTCTCCTAGCGAATATTTGGACTCTTGTTCCCTAACAACAGCTCCAATATGTTAGCACTCAGAATGTACCCCCATTTGTGAAAGGATAATCCTAGGGTAACCACAAAACCAATCTTTAGAAAAGAAAGTTTTCTTCTTTCTCTCCATAGAGGGTGTTGGGATTATTATTAATCCTCCCTTTGTCTCCTTGTCAATTTATAGTCTATTAGATCATCATTCCTAACTTAGGATTCATTTACTTAAGTTTGGTTCCATTGGTTCCACCAGAGCCTTTGGGTCTTCCAGTGCCATTTGGTCCATCGATACCAACCACTAGAGTGTGGGGAACACATAGAGAGGTTATCTTCCACTTACTACATGTGTATGCATAAGTTGATGTTCCTCTGAGACCAATCACTACATTTTAGGTGCCACTATGAGTTCCACCAGCAACCTCCATCAATTGGTTGTCATAGGTAGGTAGTTATTCTAAGTCAATCTCCAGGTACATTCAGTTAGTGTCTTACAGTTCAATTAGCACCAGTTTTGCATGGCTAGATGGGAGTAGGTGCATTTTCTCACCTACCTCATTAGTTTAACGGGTTTAACTATTTTTAACTGATTATTAACTCAACTAGACATGTGGAGTTGGACTAGTGAGCTCTGATAGTGATTTAAGACACTTCTAGTTATCCAGTCAGTCAGGTTTAGTATGTAGATTCGAATCCTATCCACATGATTGGAATTCTATTTATTGTAACACCATTATATTACTGAATATAGAAAATTGAAGGTTTCTAATATTTTTCTCCTCTTTATTTCTCTTCTACAATTTATGTGAAGATTGTTTTCACCCAAGATCTGCCTTCCATGATCTAATATGGTATCAGAGCCTTTCTCGGATAAGAAAAAAATTCTTTCTAGTTTTGTGCAGGTATTCAGTTCTCTCACCGGCAGCACAACATCAGTCAAGGTTACTATCTTATATATATCCATGCTCTGCTACTGTGTTACTGGTGAGAGAACTGAATACCTGCACAAAAATAGAAAGACAATTTTTGTTTAGCATGACTAGGCTCTGATACCATATTAGATTCTAGTAGGAAGATCTTGGGCAAAAAAAAAATTCACATAAATTTCACAAGAGAAATAAAGAGGAGAAAAATATTAGAAATATTGTGCTCACCATATTTTCCCAATTATCCATATAGACTAGTTGAACCTAATTTTCCTATTGTAACTCAACTGGTTTTGGCGCCACTATATCATATCTTAATTCATATGGAGAAACAAGCGACCAAGGTATAGTGGCTCCAAAAACTAGTTGAGTTACAATACGAAAACTAGGTTCAACTAGTCTATATTGACAATTGGGAAAATATGGTGAGCACAAGCATCTAAAATTAGAACCAATAAAATTTATATCAAGATCAAATGGTTTTAATAGAATCCCACTTATAGACAATGATAAGGAAAACCAACCAATGACAGAAAACAAATACATGATAACAACTTTCACTAGTGATACCGTATAAGAAACCATCAAAATTGTCTAGTTTATCAACTGAGGAGTTTGGGAGTTGTAGGGTATTCTGAGTATCAAATCGATGGGACATAGGTGCCAAAACCTGCATACTAGGATGAAAATTATCTTCTAAATCATAGAAATAAACATATGAATGGAGTTTTAAGGATTCCGATGAAGACCCATCAGAAAGTAGTGGTAAAAAACTAGTATTGAGAGGACATGTCTCTGTGAGACTAATAGGTATTTTTTCAAGAGGAGGAAAAGAGATTTCTGGTTCTAATATATCAAAATGAGTATCAAAATCAGAGACATCAAAAACATACTTTATTCTAGAAACCAATGCATGATCATCATTACCTTTGAATTACACAGTGTTAAAGTGCCCATGGGGATCAACAGATTCCCCCCTTCTTGGAAAATCTAGAACATCAATGCTGCACAAATTTTCATTTTGAGAATATTTGCTGCAATTGGTACACTGCGATATTCCTTTCTTGTTTCCCTTCTTCTTGAAATTCAAGCATTCATCAGTAGAGCTAAAACCTTCATCTTCGGAGTCTAACTTTGTATTTTTCTTCTTTACGTTTAGCTCTCCTTTGGACTTGATATTATTACTTCCAAGAGTAGTAAGAACATGATCCTTTGAGGTTTTGGGAGTCCCCATTTGAATCAACGTGGTCTTCTCTTGTGCGAGAGAATCTATGAATGCATCCAAGGATGACATCTTCCAATTGTGAACTACAAGCTTAGTAACATAGAATGTTGACACAAAAACTAGTATTCCAGACACAGCTTTGATACAATGGAGAGGATTAATCAATATTCTTCCTTCGTAATCCCACACTACTTGATAAAAAGTACTAGTGACTTAAAATTGGTGATGAATTCCTCAATGGATTTAATTCACTTAGTCTTAATGAGATTAACTCATTCTCTAATTTATGTCCTCTAAGAACATCTGGCTTTCCAAAGAGGGATTCAAGTTTGGTCCACACTTCATTAGTTCATGTCAAGCCAACAAGATGAAAAACAAGTTTTGGAGAGAGAGAGAGAGAGAGAGAGAGAGAGAGAGAGAGAGAGAGAGAGAGACGAAGAAATCCATAAGCTTCATCCTTCCTGTTATGCCACCTTGTTTTCTCAGCAAGTGCATTAGGCTCGATTTCTAAGGCCATAGTAACTATATAGAGACCTTTGTTGCACAATAGTATCTCAATATTGGCTTTCCATTCATAGTATTGAATCAATTCAAGGTTACTATATTAGATTGATCCATGCTCTATTGTTTTTGTTAGGATTATTAATCCTCCCTTGACCATATTGTTTATTAGATTATTTATCCTAACTTAGGAACCTTAATCAATTGGGTCTACTTGGCATAATGGGTCCACATGTCCAGTTACTACAGTGTGGGGAACACCGCTAGAGGTTAACTTCCACTTACTGCATGTGCATGCATCAGTTTGGGTGCCTCCTAGACCAATCCCTACATTTTAGGATCCACTGGGAGTCCTGGCATGAACCTACTTTAGTTAGCTAGAGTTAGTACTATTCAATCTTAGCTAGCCACCAGTTACTTTCAGTTAGTTCACAATCAGTTAGATAGGAAACAATTTGCATGGTTGCATTTGGAGTAGGTGCCTTATCCCACCTATTACACTCAGTTGCACTAAGTTAACTAGCTATCACTGATTGATTGAGTTGTTGGACATCTGGAAGTTGATTTAATGGACTCTGATATTGATTGCATGACCATGAGTTATATGACCAGTTAGATACAATGACATCCAATGGATATATTTGAATCCATCCCTAATTGATTTGATTTCTTTTCCTATGTAAACTTTTGTAACACCGGATATTATTATTGTGAATGATACTGTAAATTCCTGAGAAATACTTGTCGGTTTCATGTGTGGTTTGTTTAGTTTAGTTTGTATCTTCATTCTCCATTTGCTACAAACATTATTAGAACTATCTACTTGAATATCTAAATGGAATTCAAATTCTAATATGGTATCAGAGCCTTCTTAGGCAGGTTTCATGCGTGTTTCTCCCCATCGAACATCGGAAGCAACTCGGTTTCCACAGAAGTATCCTATGATGATTTGCTAGATCTGGATTTATTGATAGCAGCAGAGAGGGTGTGAAGGACCCCAAAATATGTTCATGTTGAGAGGAAAAGCATGATTCTAATATTTCAAATGTTTTAGTTTGTTTTGCGGTAACAATTGACAAGTGCTACATAGCTTGTGTGAAGTTTTCCAGTCTTTCAGCCGGAGCAATTATGAGTTCTCAAACTCCTGAACCACGGATCCTCACAACTTCCAATTATATTTATTGGAGGATTTATATGCATCTTTCCTTGCACAATCATGGCTAACACATGATCATACATTGATGGGAGCCTGAGCCTCATCAACCAATTGAGAGGAACAATTTTTTCAACCATTGTGATGACGCATTCGAGTACTTATGTACTTATATATCCTGAGATCTCCTCTTTGACTTAGAAGGCTTGAGGACTCCTAGGGAATCCTAGGAGAATATTTCTAGATTGTTTAACAAATAATATGAGCTTCGGGGACACATTCTATAGAATGAGTTGGTATCTTTACATCCCAGCAGTTTCGAGACTATTGAGAAATTATTTACTAAATTCAAGTCTCTTGCACTTCAATGCAGACAGTGCGGAAAAGAATGAAAGGATGAGCAAAATGTTATTTCCATACTCAACAAACTAGGCCCTGAGTATTCTATATTTATTTCCATATTTCATTCCAAGTGGGAAATCTTTCCTGCTTGGATACTTCCTTCATTAGATTATTTTTGCGGGTCCTTAATCAAGGAGCAAGACAAATTGATTCGAATGGGAGTCATCAAGACATCCAAAGATGAAGCTCTCCTAGTTTTAGAATATTATAAAGTGAATGAAAAGGGGGAATCAAAGAAGAAGGATAAAAAATCAGCTAATTCAAAGCCTAAATAGAATCATCAAACTTTCGAAGGAGCCTCCGGCTCTAAGCATGTTTGAAAAGAAGTTATGTCCCTATTATGAAAAGGGGTATCATCTTGAAGATAATTGTATGAGGAATGAACTTGATGGAATGTCAGCTCTTCTCAAGTAGCATAACATTGTACCCCCAATAGAAAACATTTCTAATGATGAAGAGCAGACTGAAGAAGATGAGATATTCTTGCATGCAAGCCTCTCTCTGTCGAAGGCTTATTTGACAGATTCTGGATCATCCAACCAAATGGTTGCTTCCAGGAAATCCTTCATCACTTTCCCTCTATCAAGAGGACCTAACAGTCATATGGGAGATGAATCTAAAATCCCAGATGTTGAGAGAGGTTCAGATCAAATCCATCATGATGATTTCATGCCCTCTCCTACAAAAAAGCAAATTGTTGAAGATAAAGAAGAAGCATATTTTTCCCTACAGTCAATTCGAATGGAAGAAAGTATCCTTGAAGTGACTCCTTCTCCTATTTCTGTAGAAGTGTATGAGATATCTGATATCTCGTCTCCTCACACAACTGATCCAGAAGAAGACATTCAAATTTCTGTTTTTGAAGAAAAACACTCCTTCTATTCTTTGCAAAATTCTCCAGTAATTCTTTAAATTTTGTGCATAGTTTACCGGTGACTGTTTCATAAAAGGTAGAGGAATTTTATTTCTCTATCTCTATTAATGTTTTTGGTGTGCATATAAGTAATTCCATGGATATTATGGAAATAAAATCATATTATAGGAGTGATCCATTCACTCACATTAATCTAGAGCTTCCAGTAAATTTCTATAGGATTGCGTGCACCGAAAATCAGAATTTTGAAGAAGGAGAAAATTATGCATCTACCGTATCGGTGGAGCACGGTTTTGGATATGATATGAATCTATTTGTATCTGATTTATTTTCTGATCTGATAATATGTGGTTCAGTTTTTAAGATTCAATATCTTTCAGTATTGCTTGTAACAGGTTTCATCAATTTTGGTTTGATAAATCAAGCACCGCAAGTCTGCTAAAATTTTGTTGTTGAGGATTCGATGTTAGTTCTCTCTTATGAGTTTTTTGGTATTATATTTTGTGAATTATTGGTTATTTCTGAAGAAATATCAGATTATGGATCTCAATCATTCACTCTCCATAGTCCCATGGCTTCTGTACCTTTGGTCACATGCTCATCCCCTCATAGAACTTGTAAAGAGGAAGACATTATGCATCCACCCGGACACTTGATCCTAACACTTGGGTATGATTTTACCACTCATGGTTTTCTGTTCAAGGATGACATATATCATATTCTTAGGTGTTCCTCACATGGTTCAAATTCTCAAGAAATTTTGCTCTCTCTTCAGTTGATTTCAGCTGCTCTACATGGGTCGAGTTTTCATCGTGCAGCTATTTATATTTCTGATTCAATTGAGTACATTATTATTCTTCCAATGAGGAAGATTCCTCTAGACATAACCACTTTTTTTGGATTCATGGGTTCACCTACATAGAAGAACCAAGATACTATTGTTGCATAGTGCTACAAATAGCAGCAAAAATTTTCACAAGTTTTTTCAAAATTTGTATTTCTGCTTATTTTGAGGGGGAGGTTTCCCATGAGGTTTTCCCCCTTTTCTCGATTGTATTAAGAAGAATTATGTATTTTAGACTGTATTTGGGTGACCTATGGTATTGTAACTAGGGCCCACAATTTTCCAAGTTAGGATTTAGGGGGGGTATTAGGATTATTAATCCTCCCTTGAACATACTATCTATTAGATTATTTAGCTTAACTTAGGAACCTTAATTAATTAGTTGGGTCCACTTGGCCTAATGTGGCCACTTGTACCAGTTACTAGAGTGCAAGGAATGCTACTAGAGGTTAATGGCCACTTACTGCATGTGCATACATCATTTTGGGCACCTCCTAGACTATTCCCTACATTCTAGGAGTCACTGGGAGTCCCAACACCAACCTACTTCAATTAGTTGGATTTAGTACTAGTCATTATTAGTTAGCTTCTAGTTACTTTCAGTTAGTTTATAATTAGTTAGCTAGTGCAAGCTTTGCATGGCTAATGCATGGCTGCATGTGGAGTAGGCACCTTTTCCCACCTACCACACTTAGTTGCACTGAGTTAACTACTTGTCACTGATTGATTGAGTTGTTGGACATATGGGAGTTGATTTATTTGACTCCAATATTGATTGAGTCACCATGAGTTAGGTGGTTAGTTATATATAGTCACATCCAGTGGATAGATTCGAATCCATCTGTAATTGATTTGAATTCTTTTCCTATGTAAACTATTATAACACCAGATATTATTATTGTGAATGATACTGTAAATTCCTGAGCAATACTTGTATGTTTCCTATGTGGTTTGTTTTGTTTAGTTTGTATCTTCATTCTCCATTTTCTGCAAACATTATTAGAACTATATTCTTGAAGATCTAAATGGCATTCAAATTATAATAGTTATGCTGCTAGTGAGAGAACTAAATACCTGCACAAAACTAGAAAGACAATTTTTGTTTAGCCTAACCAGGCTCTAATATCATATTAGATTCTGGCAGCCAGATCTTGGGCCAAAAATAGTCTTCACATAAATTGCACAAGAGAAATATAGAGGATAAAAATATTAAAAACATTGTGGTCACCAGATTTTCCCAATTGTCAATATAGACCAGTTGAACCTAGTTTTCCTATTGTAACTCAACTGGTTTTTGGAGCCACTATACCTTGGTTTCTTGCTACTCCATATGAATTAATTTCTAATATATCAGATCCTAATAATCTCTATTATAGACTTAGAAAGGTTTCACTTTAGTTTGGGAAAAAGTTTCATGATCGAGTTCACCGTTATGCAACTACATTAGAAATTGTGCTTGTCGGTTTCATTGATGTTCTTTCGTTAGGAGATGATTTCACAGATCTCTTTTCAATCTCTGAGTTTATGTTCAGATATGATATTTTATGTTGTCACATGAAAGAGAACTCGTGTGATGGTCCTTCATCACCAGAAGGTGAGCTACAAGTGGCTTCTCCTCATGCTTTTTCTCTACACAACATTGAAAATATGATACATGATCAAGGCATCTACAACAAATTTACAAATTTTTTCACCAAGAAGCAGTACATCCAGCTTATTCAAGTGAAGAACAAAGAAAAAGTGAAGATATTTATTTAAACTATGTTCCATGTCTATTTTTTAGGAAGGATTTCCCAATGCTGTTTTTCCTTTTCCCTCAATTTTTCATGGACAAATAAAATTTTACATTTTAGATTGTAATGGGTGACCTTTGCTCTTAGTTACCAGGGCCCACGTCATCCAAAGTTAGGATTAAAGGGGGGTGTTAGTATTATTATTAATCCTCCCTTTGTCTCCTTGTCCATTTATATTCTATTATATCATCATGCCTAACTTAGGATTCATGAATTAAGTTTGGTTCCATTGGGTCCACTAGAGCCTTTGGGTCCACTAGTTCTATTGGGTCCATCGGTACCAACAACCGGAGTGTGGGGAACACATAGAGAGGTTATCTTCCACTTACTGCATATGCATGCATGAGTTTATGTGCCTTTGATACCAATCCCTACATTTTAGGATCCACTCTGAGTGCCACCAGCACCCTCCATCAGTTGGTTGTGGTAGGTAGGTAGTTATGCTAAGTCAATCTCCAGTTACATTCAGTTGGATGTCTTTCAGTTCAATTAGCACCAGTTTTTCATGGATGCATGGAAGTAGGTTCCTTTTCTCACGTACCTCATCAGCTTAACTAGTTTAACTAGTTTTAAATGATTATTAACTGAATTAGACATGTGGATTTAGACTAGTGAGCTTTGATAGTGATTTAAGACACTTCTAGTTATCCAATCAGTCAAGTTTAGTTCATAGATTTGAATCCTATCCACATGATTGAAATTCTATTTATTGTAACACCATTGTATTACTAAATATAGAAAATGGAAGGGTTCTAATATTTTTCTCCTCTTTATTTATATTGTGCAACTTATGTGAAGACTGTTTTTGGCCCAATATCTATCTGCCAGAATCTAATCGAGGGATCTCTCAATATTTATCTCACAAGGACAAATATATATAAAAAGAAACTAAATTTAATATTGATGATGGTTGAAACAAGTGCACATTGGGAAGGAAATCAAGTAGGACAATAACATTTACAGTGATGTTGCATAGGAAAATTAATAGAAGAAAGGTAGCTATCTCATCACAGTGAAAATGCTTCTTTTCTGGTGATATAGAGGAATTTTAAAGATAGTCCATTAATGTGGAAATCTATCAAGGATGAATCCACCATTAACTTTAGATGAAAGGTTTTATGAATCCTTAAAAGTAATAGAATAGATGATCCAGGAGGATATTGGTGGCCACCCACCTATTCCACTTGGACCGCCACCATTGTTTCTTTCAGTTTTCCAGTTTCCTTAATTCTAGCACAATTTACTATTTTGGTATTTTTTGGGACCTAAATTTTCGGAGTCATTTTGAGGCCCTAAACGACGTTTTTTCAGCATCGAATGGTCATGCAAATTTGAGTTTGTTTCAGACTTGATATTTGTCATTTATGGATGTATTCCTTGAATAGATATTTCTAACGATGTATCATGTGCGTCAAACGGAGGTAGTATGCCAAAGTTACGACCCCGGGAAATTGATGTACCAAGTTACCCAATGGGGCCCACATTCTAGTGTTTCACCTCCTAGGTTTAGGTTTTTGGATGTGTAGGGTTTCCATTGTTTCTCAATAATATATAGGAGTCTGAGCCTCATTGTAACATAGAGTTCAGAGGCATGTAGCTGCCACATCGATTCTCAGAGATAAGCTACCAACACTCTAGTTAGTTTATTTCCATTCTGTATGTAAACAAGTTTCAGTTCTTTGATTAATGAACTGAAGTGTTAATTCCGCTGCATATTTGTTATTTGTGTATTCTGTTGCATTCCTGCATAAATCCAAATCAATGGTATCAGAGTAATCTTCTCTTTCTCGATCCTTCTTTGCATGTCCCCAATGAGGGAGGGGTATAAGGAGTTAGGGCTCGATCTGGTTAAACCTTTGCAAGATCAGCCTCACAAATCTCGACGGTTGCCCATGGGGGACGAAAAGAAAGACGAGGGTGCAGAAGATCCTATCAAAATGTTTCTTGAGGAGGCCCTTGAAAAAAAAGCAACACGATGATGGATAACTTCTCCTAGATCCTTCAACGACTTCCCACTACTGTTGCACTGCATCTAGTAGCTAATATGGAGGCACAACCCATTTTAAGTTACAAGTAAACTTTGAAATTCCCATATTTGATGACCGAATAGATGCATACATCGTAGATATATGGTTGAATATATTAGAAGGATATTTCTCGGTTCATGACTTTTTCGACCGAGAAAAGATTACTTTTTCACTACTCAAAGTCGCCCCCCATGTCAAGGACGGGTGGGAAACCTATTGTAAGAGAAAGGATGAGGAGGAACCCTCTCTGTTCTCAGTTGTACTCACTTGGAATTCTTTTCGAGATGCCATAAAGGGACAATATTATCATGTGGGGAGCTATGAGGACAAGTACATATAATGGACTACGTTGTGGCAACAAAGAGATCAAGATGTGCATGACCTCACGAATCTGTTCCATACCCTGGGCACCAAGTTGGGTATCAAAGATTCAGAGAAAAAATTGGTGCTAAAGTACCACAGTTTTCTACACAGATACATTCAGGATGAAATGGAGTTCCTTGACACCTCCTCACTTGGTACGACATAGTGGTATGCTGCCAAAATTGAGCAAAAATTCAAACAGAAAAAGCAAGACTTTGGATTTGCCCCCAAACCATAGAACCAAGGACACATCCAAGGCATGGTGACTCAAGAGAACTTGCCAAAGCCGCAGGCAAAGAGAAACATTGCGAAGCTGAAGGAGGAAGCGGGAAAGTGGTGTGAGTTCTATAAGAGCCCCACTCACAACACAAGTGCGTGTTGGGCCAAGCAGTCACTGGTGGCCGAGATAAAGGCTTCCGAATTAGATGCATACTCTAACACTAAATAAGAACTTGAGAAGGGGAATGACAAAGGGAAGAAGATTATCGATAGAGATCCCAATGCCACTATTTCCACCATGAATATCCAAAAGGAAGAACCAGAAGATTTAGAGGAGGAGGAGCATCTTTTCCACTACTAGATGTGGGTAAAGGGTTCCCCGCTACAGTTCATTGTCGATAGTGGGAACCAAAAGAACCTCATTTCAATAGAGGTCATGAAGCAGTTTGTATTTCTGACCATAGCACACCCATAGCCATACACCATCGGGTGGCTTCACCAAGGACGGGATCTCTGCGTCATCCAGCAATGCCTCCTTCCCTACAGTATCAAGCCCTTCACCAATGAGGTATTATGTGATATTGCTTCTCTTGATGTTTGTGATGTATTATTAGTTCAACCATACTTATGGAAGCGACATGCTGTGTATGAGTCTCAACCTCGCGTTGTTATTATTACGTTGGGAAATAAGTTGTACATGATACCAGAGGTACCACCTCTTACCACTATCTCTTTGGTTACTGTAAAACAATGCAGTAAGCTCATTTCCAAAACCGAGAAATTTGTTTTCTTGATGATCCACCATCAGGGAAAGAAGAAGATCGTGGCCATGACCTCTAGACAGGGCTCCTCCGCATGAAAAAAACAAATGGACAAGGTCGTGGAGGAGTACCGAGACATATTCACTTCACCCACAGGGGTGCCTCTGCACTGTTGGGTAAAGTACCCCATCGATATGACCCCAGGTGCACCGCTTCCCAATGGACTAATCTATCGACGCTCTATTCTAGAGAATGATGAAATCAAGAGGAAGATTCAGGAGCTATTGCAGAAGGGTCACATCCAACCAAGTTCATTTCCCTGTGGGAGCATGATCATGCTGGTACAAAAGAAGGATGGGACTTGGAGACTCTGTATTGACTATCAGGTGCTGAACAAGATCACTGTCGGGAATAGGTACCTGATCCCACGGATTGATGACCTCCTCGACCAGCTTAAAGGGGTGAAATATTTTAGCAATATCGACTTAAATTATGGGTATCACCAAGTACCGATCGAACCGATCGATGTGTGGAAGACTTCCTTCAAAGCCAAGGAGGGCCTTTTCGAATAGCTGGTCATGCCTTTCGGTGTGAGGAATTCTCCCGCAACCTTCATGAGACTGATGGACGACATCTTGCGGCCATTCACCAACTAATTTGCAGTAGTGCACTTGGATGAAATCCTGATATTCATCCAGACATGGGAAGAGCACCTCCACCACATCCAACAAGTCCTCCAAACACTGCGGAAGCACAAGTTGTGTGCCAATTTGGAAAAGTGAACTTTTGGCATGACCCAGGTTTAGTATCTAGGATACATTATTGATGAGTGTGGAATACATGTGGATCCAACAAATATCCAAGTCATTCAGGATTGGCCAGCTCCAACTACTCTAACAGAGCTTCCCATCTTTCTGGGTCATGCTAATTTCTATCGTAGGTTCATGTTGGGATTCTCTCATATCACTTGGCCCTTGAGTCAAGTCACCAAGGGAGGAGTGAAATCAATTTTTTTTTTGGTCAGAAACTCAACAGAAGGGATTTACAGAATTGAAACATCACCTCTGTTGTGCCCTAGTGCTCACATTACTAGACTTGCAACAACCATTTGAGATCGAGACATATGCCTCTGACTATGCTATTAGGGAAGTCCTTACTCAACAAGGGAATCTAGTGGCATATCACAGTGAGACGCTGTCTAACATAATCCAAAAATATCCCACTTATGACAAAGAGATGTATTCCATTGTACGATCTTGCCCACAATGGAAGCATTACATTATGGGGAAGGAAACAGTCATCCACATAGACCACCGACCCCTGCAGTTCATACAGACATAAGGGAAGTTATAGAACGATCGCCATTAGAAGTGGTCCACATATCTACAACAGTTTCATTTGAACATCAATTATAAGAAGGGAAGCACCAATAATGTTTCATACTGCCTCAGCCGACCACCGATCGTGGCCATAACCACCATGCTCAACTCTTGTGGGCATGAGACTTCTGATTGGCCACTTCTCTACAAGAGCGATCTAGAATTCAGCCACACATACAAGACACTCCTGGAGGGAAACCAAGTTCCAAATTTTCATCTCCAGGATGCACTACTATGTCACATGGGACACCTTTGTGTTCCTACAAGTGAGCGTATCAAGATTACCTAGGAAGCGCACTACAGTCGGGACGCTAGGAATTTTGGGGTCAAGAAAATATTTGTAGTACTACAGAAGTATTTCTATTGGTTGAACATTCGACAGGATGTCGGGAAGTACATTTGATCCTGCACTACCTGCACCATTTCCAAACCGTCCATCAAGAAGCAAGGCCTCTATAATTCGTTTCCTACCCCTAGTCAACCTTGGGAATCCATCTCAATGGATTACATGTCGGGCCTTCCTTCTACTAAGAGTGGTAATGACTATGTGTTTGTGGTCGTCGACAGATTTTCAAAGATAGCCATAATGGTGGCATGCAAGAAGAATATCACAGTAGAAGCCACTGCTAAACTCTTCTTTTAACGAGTGTGGGTACACTTTGGGATCCCATAGTCTATAATATCATATCGGGGTAGTAGGTTCCTTAGTACATTCTATTCTAGCCAATGGTCAATGCTCGACACCAAGTTCAAAAATTCCACAACTTTCCATTCCCAGACTGATGTCCAAACAGAGGCCGTCAACAGGATGATCGTAAACATTTTGTGCATGTACAACTCAAATCCTCCATGCACATGTGATGAAAGCCTCCCCTATCTACAACATAGCTATAACCGGGCCCTCCATAGCTCAACTAGCCATAACCCCTTTCAGGTGGGCTTGGGATTCCAACCAATATGTCCCATTGATGTAGCCATGCCATTTGTAGCTACTCGGGCTGATTTAGCTCATATCTAGTCTAAAGTTTCCAAGGAAAACATCTTCATTGAGTGCATTCAATACATTCACCAATAAGTTCATGACATATTGGACAGATCCAATGATAAGTAAAAGTAGCGGAATGATCAGCATCGGGTGCAACACAACTTCCAGGTGGGCAAGAAAGTGTGGCTACATTTGCAGAAGGAGCGCCTCGCTGGACCCCACCGCAAGCTTCACTCGCTCCGATATGGGCCATACACCATCAAGAAGGTTGTCGGGGACAATTTATTCGAGCTCAATATTCCACCATTCCTTGGTCTACACCTAGTGTTCAATGTGGACCTCCTTCAACCCTACTTTCCACCTCTACTAGACACATCAAATGTGGCAGAACAACTCACACCAACAGAGTTAAAGCCATATTGCATGGAACAAGCCACCACTAATCGGGTTATGGACACATAGATCAAGAACACCTGCTAGAAAAAAATCCAGCTATATCGAGTTGTCAAAGCAGGCAAAGTCCTTCACCAGGGAAAGTGTCTCACCAGGGACCAAGTTCAACAGAAGTTTCCTCATCTCATGGAGGAACTCAACGCAATGGGGACCATTGCTTCCTAAGTGGGGAGGAATGATCCAGGAGGGTATTGGTAGCCACCCACCTATTCCACTTGGACCCCCACCATTGTTTCTTTCAGTTTTCCAGTTTCCTTAATTGTAGCACAATTTAATATTTTTGGTAGTTTTCGGGTCCTAAACTTCCGAAGCCGTTTTGAGGCCCTAAATGACGTTTTTTCGGCATCGAATGGTCACGAAAATATGAGTCTGTTCCGAACCTAATATTTTCCATTTATGGATGTATTCCTAAATAGATATTTCTAATGATGTATCATGTGCGTCAAACGGAGGTAGTATGCCAAACTTACGATCCCGGGAAATTGATGTACCAAGTTACCCAATAGGGCCTAGATTATGGCGTTTCACCTTCTAGGGTTAGGTTTTTGGATGTGTAGGGTTTCCATTGTTTTTCAAGAATATATAGACCTTTGATCCTCATTGTAACACAGAGTTCAGAGGCATGTAGCCACCACATCTCTTCTTAGAGATAAGCTACCAGCACTCTAGCTAGTTTATTTCCATTCTATATGTAAACAAGTTTCAGTTCTTTGATTAATGAAATAAAGTATTATTTCCACTGCATCTTTATTATTTGTGTATTTTGTTGCATTCCTACATAAATTTGGATCAATAGAGCATCTGAATATGAATTTTGAACCGTTGTAAAATCATTCAAGCATGAAAGGAAAGCATAATGGAAGTTTAAATTGGAAACATATGCACATAAAAGGAAAGAAACTACAAACTGTAAACATGACAACATAGGAATCTCTATCAAAAGGCCAACTTCGGCTCTATAATTTTATTAATATTTGGAATCTTAGTTACAATAAAAAATCTCTCGTGGGTTCCAACCCTTGTTACAATGTAAAAAATTGTTTAAATAAAACAAAATGATGCATGAGCTTATAGCTAATTCTATACTAAAAATAGGAAAATAATTTCCTTTTTACATTTCTCATTTTGGTTCCCTAACTAATAACTGCTCTAAATATAAACTATAAACTGATAACTAACTAATCTTCAATGGTCATCAATACATATTCATCCACGCATCCTCTATTTGGTTTTTCCATATTTCTCAATTGTCTTCCATTGGTCGTTAGTTGGAAGCTCCAAGCTGGTCATTTCCTTTGCCAACACTCTTGATTCCATATGGTCTTTGTAAGAAATCTATGGCATTTGTTTACAAGCGGCTCTAAAAGTGTACAAAATTTTGAAATCTTCTGACATTTTATTTATTGTTGTCTTCCTAGACAAGGATTGTTGCATATCCTAAAGCTTTTTATGGTCCAATCTGCACCTGGCCAAATGTGCATAATATTTTGCTTGAGAAAATATTTTACCACTTTCTTCCCAGAAGAAAGGAAGTCCCTTTTTAAACACATGTGTAAATAGTTCAATAAACATCTTGACTTGATGTTGCATTATATCAATTTTATCATGTACCGTGTCAAGATGTTGGTGC
Organism: Pseudotsuga menziesii; assembly: GCA_001517045.1. Lineage (NCBI taxonomy): Eukaryota > Viridiplantae > Streptophyta > Pinopsida > Pinales > Pinaceae > Pseudotsuga > Pseudotsuga menziesii. The sequence goes on from LPNX010442035.1 coordinate 30,630, forward strand.
TTATGCATGACCTTCCTTGCCCATGTGATGACTACAATCTTGTCTTTTATTGTTTTAGTCTTCAAATCATCTTCTGACAAGCTATTAATGAAATTTACTGTATTATTAGCTTTGTTAATGGGATTTTTATTCAAAACTTATTTCACTGCCATGCCCCTGTGTTTAGCATCCCGTGTAACAATCTCTTTATTTAAAATATAATTGAGATAAGTCCTAAGTTTTCCTGCTTCTAGAATTATTACATCCCATATTATGTGTTTGGCTCCTTGAACAGGAACTTGCCCAGTCAACTGCTTCATCAACTTATCATTTTTGTCAAGGAGGTCTTTATACTTACTATCCATTTACTTTCTCTCCTCCTCTTTCTTCAAAGATGCATCCTCAGGGATTTTATTCTGATTTTTCAAACCAATAATCTCTAAATCTCTTAAGTTTATATGGGGCATTGCTTGCACAATGGATTGCTCATTAGTTTGTGCAGGAGGTGGAATTATTTCTACCTCAGGTTCCTTTCCTTTTTCATTTACTTCCTTCTCTAACTTGGCTTGTTTTTTTTAAGGGCTCTCACATTATCTGTCAATAGCACCCTTTATTTTTCCCATTCTATTTTCTCTTCATCAAACTTTAGAATTTTTTCTCTGCAGTTATTCAGGTCATAATTCAATGTTTCTTTCTCTTTTTCTGACTCTGTAAACTCTGAGTTCTGAATAAAATGAGTGGCAGGGATCTTCAACTTCTTTTTCAACAATTGAATAGTATTCTATTTTTCATTAAGAAACTTATGAGTTGCTTCTCCTTTGTTTGCTTCACTATCAACATCCAATAGATCTCCTTGGACCTTTTTGATTCGCTGGTGGTGTGCTTTATTCTCTACTCTCTCCTGTCTTAATTGATTCTCAATTTTTATTTTAGTTGACTGTAATATGGATACTTTCAGGTTTTCCTTAAGCAAGTCACTCTATATGACCTCTCCAGATTGCTTATGAAAATGGGTCATGTCAGGTACAGGGATGTTTTCCAAATTCATCCTCATTTCTAATACTTTTTTTTTGGTGGCTACTGCTAGGTTTAGATACTTCCTTGTTTGATATTTTTCTTAACTTAGCATATAATTTGAGAGATTCATCCATTTATGTTTCCTTGTCATCTCTATACTTATCAAACAAATATGCTCTAGTCTTGAATTGATTTGTAGATTCCTCGGGAGACTCTAAGAAAGAATACTCCTTTATCTCAAAAGTTGGGCCTTTCACTTTCATTTCTTTTTTATTCCCTTTAGTCCCTGTCACCTTTACCATCTCACCTTCCACTTCAACTTTTTGTTTCTTTTATGTTGTCGAGTCATCTTCATGCTCTGTCTCCATAGCATCAGAAAATGTTCTTTTCATTTCAGAAGGACTAGCAATAGGAGTAATGACATGTGGTATTGGGACAGTATCCAATGGATCTAGTTGTATGAAATCAACATATTTCACTGGAGATGTATATCCTTGTTGCATGTCTTGTTCATTATTTTTTAACAAAAGGATAGTATGACCAATTTGCACTCTCAATCAATCCTTCAACCTCCTAGTGTTCAAATGGGTTGTTCTTATTTACCCACTTCCTTATGGAAATAACGTGATGAGGGTCATAGTTAATGGTTGTAGATGTTTGAAACCCCCATCTATTTCAACAAACTCCCCACTACAGATAATGCAACTTTTTTTTTAATAATAAAAGGGCCAACCACCCAGGAAAATTTGATCTCTGAGGATTTCCTAAAATTAATGAAATGCGCATTCTCAACAATGAGCTTTTGTCTGATTAGTTCTAGTGCAAAAATCCTTGGGGTAATAAATACAGTTAGGATATATGGTTCATTTGTGATTCCATATACCTTAATGATAGTACCTTCTTCTAACAAAAACCAATCTCCAATTCTCTTTTCTGGTGAAAACTATAGAAATTCTTTCATAATAGGCAACACCCTTGCTAATTTGTGCTGGAAAAAGAATTTGTAGACTTCATCCATCAAAAGGTTCATATACTTGAAAAATATTCTATTGATTTCATCAATCAAAACCATTTCTGGGAACTACAAGTCCTCTTCATTAAAGAATAAAAACATTCTTACTAAGTGTGATTGAAATCTAAAAGAGTCTTGTATTGTGGAAATTCACTAGCTATGAGTGAATACTCTCACCTAGGAATTCATGATATTTAAAGCAAAGTGACTGGGATGATTGAGGCTTAGTTGGAATGGTGTTAATTTTTAAAAGGAGACTCATTAACATTTCAGTGACATATCTGTCAGTATATAGACCTAAGAAATGACTCCTTAGTGAAATAGCCAATTAGGTTTCATCATTAGACAGATTTGTATCTATAGGAAAAGCTTTATTTTTTAAGGACACACATGGTTTAAAACGGGTAGTGAAAAAGGACTACTTCTGCTCAATGGCTTCTTCATGAAATGATTGGACTAGGTTTTCTTCACTAAAACATTCACAGACTTGGGTAAATGTAGAAGGAACATCAAAGGAATCAAAAAAAACTAACGGGCTGACAGAACACATAATTTTACTCTTTGCCGCATCCATAATTACTCTCTTGCAAGAGAAATAATTAGAAGCACACCAGTTAATGAAGTCATGGAAACTTAGGGTTTCCTCTAGACAGAAAAACTGAAAATATGACCTATAGACACCATGTACATATGTACTCTCGTCTTTAAGTATTTTTAATTTAGACTTTAGTTGATTTACTTAACCAAATTATAGTAGGCTATTAAACACTTCACTTTCTTCATCTTCAAAAATATCCTCAATTTTTTTGGTATTCCAGGTCCCAAGCCTCTACTCCCTCTCCATTCTATATTTTAAATAGCCTTGGGTTGGTAAAGTGTCCTACTTGGTCAGCCGATGGGTGGAAAGGAATCTATCTGAGTTGGCTTCTTCCACGCAGTATTGAGCTCTCGACATCTAATGCATAAACAGACAAATGGTCCTTCTCCACATGCTTTCTTTTTATATTATTTTATACTTTGGGATATTCTACCTATTTTTCATGCATCTTATCCAGGTGAGTATTTCTTTGTCCATAGATCTGATGTATTTTTTTTTAAACCATTGATCTTGATTACTATTTACCCTTGTATTTCCATTCCCGCTGTATTATCCAACTTTATCCTTCCTACAAATCTTAGTAGTGAATCCATTCACAACTGTAGATCCATCATCTCTTCCTTTACCACTGTATATCCCTTTCTCAACTTACTGTCCCCCATTCAGATAATAACTAAACTGCACCTTTTATCAACATATTGGAAGCTGGCCCTTTATCTCATCCTTGATAAATCTCAACCATCAATCAATCTCGACCTTTGAACATTCCTCCTAGATCGAGTTGTACAAACAGTGTGCATATTTCCCTAGTGGATTCAACCTCCATCATAGATCTCAATCAACATTAATCACGGCCTTTAATTACTTTGGCTCTTTAAGCAATTCTGTTGGGGCTCCATACGATTTTATTCGTGCATCTTGTGGTAGCAAAATAATTTTGGACTGTAGATCTTAATATCATTAAATTTCCACCTTTTATCATGCGATTCTTTTAATCAATTCCACCCATTTCAATACTTTATTTATTGGTGCAATTTCAATCAGTGGAATTATCCATTGCCATCGATCTTGATTTCCTCAATCTCAACCATTGATTTATGCAGGTTATAACACTTTTCACTGATTTCTAACTTCACTTGTACTGATCATGTTCACCGATCACTTTTGCGGATCATCAATCACTTTTACATCTTGATCTTCGTCGTTGATCTATGCAACATGTAACCTTTTCCGTTGATTGGAAAAGTTTCTTTGTTCACGCTAGTTTCACCAATGGAATCACTCATGGACGTAGATATACATTTCCTTTTCTGCATGACCGTTGATCTTTGCTTCCTTTGAACTCATTCCATTGGCAACCCAAACATCTTTCCTCACGCAACTTTAGCCAGTGGATTTATTTACTACTGTAGATCTTCCCAGTTCTATATCTACACCATTAGAACTTGTCACAAGTTAACATAGGAGTGTATTTTTTATTTAACATATATCTACATCTTGAAACATGATTTAATACTTAGAAATAGCCCCTTTATTATTCTTTTAGCACCTTTTAACACACCTTTGGTCATATTACAAAAAATCTTCACATCCTTCCTTATTTCTCCTTTGGTCTGCCCCTCTCCAACCGCTAACTAGAAACAATGCTAACAAGGTGTTTTCATTATAGTGTCTTTATTTGAACACTTACTTCTGATAATGGCATACGAGATTGTTAAGGTATTCTAAACTTTAATATATTGAAATCCAGAAACAAATATCACTATGACATTATTCTTTGTAGCAACAACTGTAATATTAAAGAATTAATTTAAGATGGTCATATTATAGCTCTTTCAACTTTAAGTTAAGATATAATCTATATGATCTAGAATCTCTAAGCATTTTCAATTTGACGAATCATATTGTTTTCAAAAAACTATTATTCTTAAGGGGAAATTCTTGATTGCAAATTTAGTGATTCATGGCTTCCTAATTACCCTTTCCGTTGCTTTCCGTATGCCATGATGCTCATCAACATCCTATATCTAATTGGATTTCCTTTTATAACTTTATTTTCTTCCAAATATGTTATCTTAGAGCTCTCTTACACATATCATCAGTGATAACTTTGCTTTCTAGTTGGGAAGTGTCACTTCTTGTGATTATTTCTATTTGCTATTTTTTTGGCATTTTTAACTAATTCATTTGGGTGAGAAATCCTATGATGCCATGATGACCCTACCCCATTCTTATGGGAATTAGTTAAATTGTCCTATGATTCCATGCTGACCCCACCCCATTCTTGTGTCCATTAGTTAAATTGGATATTGGTATTGTTTTTATACACTACTTGGAAAAATATATGATTATTGGTTTAGGTATTTATTTTTTGGGGGTTCCCTTTTTGTACCGAAAAATAAATTCTTGTCAAATATGCATTTTTTTTCCAAGAAACCATTATATTAAACATTCAATTTAAGTTGTAAACTATATTAAACACCTAAATTTCTATCATTTTTTTACGTAGAAACTATTCATTTAAAATCAATTTTATGTAACATGAGCGAGTAGTATATTTCAAATTAAGAGCATAATGAAGTGAAAAGGTTGCTAAAAGAGAAACCCATGGCATAATTACACAATTGTTCTTAGTACATGCTTAAGTACCCATGTCCTCTTTTCAAGGGGATCTCTAAAGATTCATTGAAAACCATTCCAAGGTATTTAGAGAGATACCAAAACTTCTACCACCTACTTGAGATCATTACTATGTTATTCACGTGGAACATTAAAGTACATCACATAATTTTAGAGTGTACATGTACCCATATGAACAAAATAGTGATGTAAGAACCCATGTGGGCTATCTCACAGGGTCCTCAAATACTAATGTTAAATAAAACAATTTATCTATGTTATAAACATACACACTCTACAATATGCATACTCTATGCTCAAGAAAATAAATTATTTCTCCAACATGTAGGAAAGATAACATTTCCAGTTCTAAACATATATGAAATTTAATGAATTAAGTTATAATTTAAATTTTAGATTTACAATCTTTTGGAATCCAACTAGAAAAATGGGAACTATGATTACACCTATAGGTTTGAAAATTTTGTATCCCAATATTTTGAGTTTGATTGGATCCTTGTAACCTCCAAGTCAGTTTTAACTCCCAACCATATAGGAACAACCTCTCCATTTCCCTAGCTCCAAGAAATTAATGATTTATTGGCCCTCTATACCCGAAGCTCAAGAACAATAGAAACCAACTACTCTCCCCCCCCCACACCCCCCTCTTTCACCAAGTTATCAATCCAAAAAAAATCCACTCCTCTTTTCTTCCCCAAAATAAAATAATCCCCCCTTTTTCTTTCTTTAGATGACCTATCTCCATTCCCCAAATCTTTCCACCACCTTTCTCCAGGAAAGGATCCTTGCTTCACCTTATCTCCTCGGCAATGTGAAAACCATCCCCAACTTCCCATGCCATTCCCAAAATGAAGTGGATGAAATTCATTCAATAATTCAGTAAATAAGAGAACAATAGTCAATTTCATGTTTATTGGATTAATACAAAATAACAATATTTAAGTAATATAAATTTCACATCTATCAAACATTTCGAAAAATGATCAATTTAAGTAACACAATAGTATATTTACCCTTCACAAAATCCATTCAACATTGTCAATCAAATCCACAGTATACCATTTAAAACTCAATTAACAAGTATCAAATAAATAATAGTCATTTAAACTCAAGTTAACATTTATTTAAACAATTACCATCAAGCCTCATATCTCATTTCATTAACATTTATTACTAAATAATTGCCCGACTAGTTATAAAATAATTATTCCACAATCATAATGCATCCATTCTAATTAAATAGTTTAATAGTTAGTTCATGAATGATTTTAAAATAAATACAAGTATACATACACAAGTTATTTAGGTATAGCTAGAGCTTACATAACTCGTGTAGGTACTAATAGTAGTCAAATATCACATAAATACATAATTTACACAGCTCTCATGAGTCTATTGATGTAAGGCATAAATCATAATCTGTAGTATCTAACCATTTTTGTAATTGGATCATGGTAACATAGCTAAAGAACACAAATCCATTCATTATCAACGCTCGATTTCCAATCTCAATTATTTTAGTCTTCAATGGTATAAGTATGTGATTCACTTCACCCATCTTAAGAGCATAAGTGTTTCTCTACCCATCATGAAATTCCTTCCTATCATATTTCCAAGGACTTCCTAATAATACATGATAGGCATCCATGGGTATCACATCACACAACACTTCATCCTCATAGCCACCAATTTGAAACTTCACTCTACTCTATTCACTTTCCAAGATTTGATGATATTTACGCAACCAAGATACTTCATATGGTTTTGGATGCACTATCTTTTCTAAACCCATCTTTCCTACCATTTCTAGAGAAATTAGATTCTTCATAATCCCACTATCAATCACAACTTTAAAGAACTTACCTCTTTCCTTGCAAGTTGTTCTAAACAATGCTCTCCTCTTCATGGGTTCATTAATCTCTTTTGTTAGTTTCAACAAAGTTTTATGTAGCAAAAAAGCTTCGTCTGTGTCAAGTAAATCCTCTGTTGTAGGTGTCTACATTTTTCCTTGTTCACCTTGAACAATATGAGTACCCATATTCCCTTGAGTATCATGCTATGGGAATTCCCATGACTTATGTCCCAATTTTCCACAATTATAACATTTAACCTAATAAGTTCTTCCTCTACATCGTCCTCTCGAGAAACATCCTCTTCCTCTTGAATCATTTTCTCTAGATAAATTCTCTCATTTATTTGAGTCATAAACTTCATCCTTTTGAGTTGAAGATTTACTCCTTCCACCTTTAATTTCTTTGTATTTTATAGAATAAATTTTACCTTTCCTCAAATTTTTAATCCTATTCAACTTCTCTTCCACTTTCAAAGCACATTATTATTCCTCCTCAACTATTCTTAGAGATAAAATAGTTTTATCATTTTTTACATCGATCCAAAAGCCATTGATATAGCTAGCAGTATTCTCTGGGATATCTTCAACATAACTTACCCTAATGTTCACCTTGTAAAACTCCTTTGTATACTCTCGAACATTTATCAATCTTTGTTTATATTTTGCATCTTCCTATACAAAGAATGTTGATAATATTTTGGAATAAACTTACAACTAATATTTTCCACCATCATATCCCAGCTTTTGATTAGCTAATTTCCCTTATTCCTTCTTTTAGAATGCATACCATCCCACCATAAATTTGCATGACCTCTTAATTTTTTGATGGAAAAATTCACCTTCTCATTGTCATGTCCCCAACCCTCCAACCGGCAAAGGGGACGCAACCCCTGGCTTCAACCATCCGGGCTAAGAGCCCCATGAACATTTACATGCATAAAATTGCTGAAACAGAATGCTGATGTAAAATAATTTGAACTAGAACAGGCACATATGCAAATATTTATCATACGCAGCGGAAACAACACACATTCATACAACATTCCTTCATCAACATGTTCATCATATCATTAACAGAAAATAGGGTTGCAGAAGTAAAAATGAATAGATCACTTATCTTATGAAGAACTCGATCCACAACCAGCTACGTCGTTGTAATGTTCCACCCAACCATAGGCCAGCATGCTCCTTAATCTCTCAGCAGCGCTGCCACCCTCGAGTTGGGCATGATTCTCCAAGGAATAAGGGAACTAGCAGGCTGACACATAGCCAAGGATACACAAAACATAGCCAAGCCAACACAGTTGGGTTTATCAGGCCNATATGCTAAGCTGGTGGGCTCATTACAAAGCTAAGAACACCTACACCAGAACTAGCCTGACTTCTAAGACACCCACACACACCCAACACAAGGAATCAGTCCCTTCTCTACTACACAATCCCTCAGGCCCTGCATTCCCTTCCAGTGCTCTTCAGGGGTTGTGGAGAAGAAATTCATCCCTCTAGCTCTGTCTGTGTAGTTTCCAATCACCAGGTTTATCAAGCAAACCAAGCCCCCATCCCTGCTCCCAACATAGTCCGAAGACCAACCATTGCATGGATGCAACTACTTAGAAAGTACAGCTTAACTAGGGAAACAATTTCTGAGTCGTTCTTGGGCCTATCGTTGCCAAAACGACTCCAACAATCTACAACAGCCCCCAAATGAAACAACAACAAGGCTCACGATGTAGGGAAACAACCATCCCAAATGCAACAGCAAACGAAAATCACAACTCTCAGCCTGTACGTGGATGAGACTTGCACCAGGACCAATCACAAGGAAGACCACAACAAACAAAGGTAAGGAATACCACAACCCCCAAAATCATCCTGCGAGGAGAGGATACAGCTACACCATCCACAAATTCATAGAGAAGAGGTCTGCATGGGTAAAACCAAGAAGCCTCGCGCGTGAGAATGAGCAACCCTTGTTCGCGTGAAGATGAACAACCTACAGAGAGGACGCGAAAATGGAAGTGCATGAGCAACAGCAACATCATGGGGAGAGTGGAATCGCCTGCGTGAGTGATCGTAGTGGTTTTTTTCCTAGCCATAGTGAAGTCAACCGTGGTGGAGTGTGCATGTGGGTGAGGACTGACAGTCCTGCCACCCAACTCCCAAAGACCATAACTACCTCAACCACTAGCATCAATTCTTAATGAAAGTGGTTGGAATAAAACAAGGGAAGATGACACATGGGTTTTTCTCTCATTGGCCAAGGTTTAACAATTTCCCCACCCTTATCCTTGTGAAAATCATGCCCCATCTCAACTTAGTTGCCGCGATTATAGTTGGTCGGGTTCATTTAATTAATTATGCATATTTACATGATGATAAACTTAATATGTGTATGTCGCATGCCCTGATACACCTTCGGTGACAAATTTAACTCCAAAACATAGCATAACCGATCAATGGTGGGGCCTTGGCTTTTAGCTCCGCACCATGATCATTCAATATATACATCATGTACATTTAATGCAACGGGGTCAAAACCGGGGCATTACAATCATTCTTTGGAATTTCTGCATAGCCAAAATGCTTGTCCATGGAATTTATCCAACCCACCATCTCTTCATGGTTTATGCTCCCATTGTAAGTGACCACTTCTGCCATTGATGTTGAACTAAATCTCATAACTCCTTTCAGTAACTTGACGCTGAGGTCTTCTTCTTCCTCCTCTTATTCTAAAGTCTCTTGCTCTAGTTCATTGACATCGCCTATTGCAGGCTCCCTTTTTCTAGTGGATCTCATGGCTTCCATTTCTGCATGAATATTTCACAATTCCTCCATTGTCTCTCCATTTGCATCTGGTCTACCTCGACCTGTACCACGACCTCTTCTACCACCAACTCTGAGTGCCATTTCAAAGAAAGTTCTCATGCAATTTCCCAACACAATTATCTTTATCTTAACATTTTTATGATGTCAAAATTCTAAAAACCACACAAACTTCAATTTCTCATCCTCGGCCTCTCTCTTATCCTCTAATGTCAGCTCCAAACAATCTATTTGGTTGTGATTTGATACCAAAATTGGTGCAAGATTTGGGAGGATACATACAGAAGTCCCAGTTTCAAAACATTAAACAACACTTCAGCTTGGTAACCAATGTTTCAATTCCTCACTAATGAAACATAGCCTCTCTAGAACTTCAACTTGTTGTAGCTAATAAATACATCTTCAAATATAAAAGAAGAATTTAACAGAACTACAGGAATAAACAAATTCTATATTGTGTAATGAAAAACAATAGAGGTATTCTGTTTTTAGTTTTTTTTTAACTTGTAACATGCTAAATGCATTCATTCTTCTCCTGGAAATGTTGAGAATACATGACCTGGTTGTGATTAAATAAAACGCTAATCTCCCCATCATTGACTTGCATGTAAGATTGCACTATTTATATAATGCTGGATAGATCGTTGATTTTTCAGTCTTCTTCGAAAACAAAATAGTCAATTCACAAGAAACAGTGATATTCCATTCAAAAGTTTCATTTCAAGCAAAATGAGAATGTTACGAGAGTATAAGTCTTTCATTCCCTACTTCAATTTTAACCAACACGAATTCACAAGTGTTTAAACTTATGTATTCAACGAAGAAGAAACTCTATGAATTTGTTCAATACTCTTGCATAAGGAAACAAATCTTACAAAATTTTATATAGTCAAACCCAAACAACCACAACATTTTGTTATATTGGATGTCAAATACTCTCGTGTAAGGAAATAAATCTTACAAAATTTTCTATAGTCAAACCTAAACAACCACAACATTTTGGTATAATGGATATCAAATTGAACTTACAGTAGTTTTTGTAGTTTCCAATCACACATAAATGCATTTCTAGGTTTCCCAAAGAACCCTCTTTGACCTAGCACACATCTTACTCACAGAAAAAAAAAATGCACTATCAATTTATAGTGAGCCAAACTAAATAACTCTAGAGATGCAACCAGAGCAAAAATATATATGCAAACCTGACTGGTTGATGAACAAGCTCTGCTTCTGATCCTTTAATGTATGACCAGTAGCCCATAGTGTTGCTGAAAGCACTTCACTTGTACTAAAATTTTGGGGCCGGTTATTACCAAATTGAATGAATGCGAAAGCAAACTTCTGTTAGGGTTTCAACTTCCAAGGAAAAAACTTCGAATTGGGAAGGCGATCCTCCCAGTGAACTAACTGTACCCCAAACCGACATAGGTGAACAAGTAGAGTATCCATATGCTATTAGGCACTCATAAACTAAGCTATTTGTAAACCCCATTGTAAGGGTCTCACGTGAGCCCTATGTCCCCTTATAATACGGTAAATTCTATAGTGCAAAGATGGCCTTCTATTTCAATCACTTCATGGAATTGAGTGATGGTCTTCATAAAAAGATGTTTTATGCACAAAATATATATTTTCCTTGATCCACATTTAATCTAACTATTACAAGTAAACTATTTTCAAATATATACAATAGTGGTTTCACTCATGTGTTCCTTAAAGAAAGGAAAATAAGAAGTATATTTAGAAATTATATCCCTAATTAAACTCTAAAAGACTGCAAACAACAATTCACTATCATTTGTAGATTTACAATGCAAAATGAACTCAATAACTCCTAATTTATTATCACTACCCTAAAAAACTGAAAATGTAATTGAGGGATACCACTCCATTTAGCAAAAATTAAGATTTTTGACTTCCACAAAGCCACCTTGTAGATTTTCCCACCAATTTATGATGATTCCCCTACATCAATCTCCATTCTATTTTATGGACTAAGAGACTAGGCTAAATTTGTAATATAAGCTTGATTAATATATTGAGGTTATAATTTCATCCAAGTTAATGGATTAAGCTTTTAGAAGTTGCAGAATACCTAAATATTGTATTATGAATGGTTAAGTGAATACAATGAGAAAGAAAGAACCTAGACTCTAAGTTTGGTTAGTTTTCTTTACTCTAAATTTGGTTAGTTTTCTGGATTAAATTTTCCATAACAAATGTGGATATAATGTGGATGCACCATTATTTGACTTCTATTTTGGTTCAAAATATAGATGCTTTGTTGCGCCGAGAGGCGCTCTACAGCCCAGTATGGGGGAGATCTTGTAACGTTACGTAACGTTATGTAACGTTATTTTTATTAATAAAAAATAATTTTTTTAATTATAATCCAAAATAAATGTCGGCCAAAAAAACAATCTAATATGGGGTAGATGTTGTAATCGTCCTACGTAACAAAACAATAAAAAGTAAAAAATTAACTACCCGTAAAAACAAATGTGGGTCAGGAAAAAAACACAATATGGGGGAGATGTTGTAATGTTTCTACCTAACAAAATAATAAAAAATAACAAATTGAATTATCCTCAAAAAAATGTTGGCCTTGCACATGGTTTTTAAACCATGTGCAACCTATGGTTTTATTGTACATGGTTTAGGAGGGCCTTGCACATGGTTTTAAAACCATGTGCAAGGCCTTCTAAACAACCCATGGTTTAGGAGGGCCTTGCAAATGGTTTTAAGACCATGTGCAAGGCCTCCTAAACAACCCATGGTTGTAGGAGGGGAAAATGTTTTAATGTTTGTTCCTAACAAAATAAAAAATATTATATGTCAGCCATAAATAATATTAAATATTAATATAAAAATATTATATGTGGACCTTAAATAAAAAGATGTGTCTTTTGGTTTGAATCAAATCAATGGATACCTAAGAACATGTTTGCACTTGAGAGATTTGATCCCTCTCGGTGCTTGATAGAGCCTAGGATTTGGATCTATGGTTTACTTTACAAATTTAAAACTTCTAAATGAATTATTTATTTAAAATTTCTTCTATTCTTATTATGTCATTTTCATTTTCAAATTGCATATCTTTGCACGGAGAAAAGGGAGGTGCTCTCCAATCCAGTATGGAGGAAATACTGTCATGTAAATCACGTTATGCTAACCGACATAAATAAAAATATTAAAAAATAAAAAATAAAAATTACGTACAGTCTTAAAAAAAAATTTAAAAAAAACAAATTAAACCCAAATCTATTAAGTAAAATTGGATCCCTCTAAATACTTAATAGATCTAAGTTTAAAATAAAGCTATATTAATATATTAACATTGATGTTATGCATTCCATAGGTTACTACTACCTCAATACATACTATGATATTTTTTGGCTTGTGATCGCAAACCATTCTTAAGAGCTCAAAACACTTAAACTCACGCCTAATTATTTGGTTAAGGTGGTCCAAGGAGGTGTTAGGTTTGAATTGATTTTATTCTCCTAATAAGTCGCAAATGGATTTCCCCAAGATAAATTATATGGTTAAGGTGGTCCAAGGAGGTGTTAGGTTTGAATTGATTTTATTCTCCTAAATAGTCGCAAATGGATTTTACCAGATAAATGGCCATAGCATGGCTCAAAATCCGCTATGGACTTTGTTAGGGCCTTGTGGCCTTAAATTCCAAAGTTTATGGATTAGAATTAAACTTAAATCAATGTTTCCTTAAGATAAAAAAATCAAATGACTCACCAACTATTTATTTGGGAAATAGCCTATTGTTGCGCCGAGAGGCGCTCTACAGCCTAGTATGGGGGAGATCTTGTAACGTTACATAACGTTGTAACATTATGTAACATTATGTAACATTACATAATGAACGTTATGTAACATTATGTAACGTTATTTTTATTAATAAAAAATAAAAATTTTAATTATATGCCAAAATAAATGTTGGCGACAAAAACAACATAATATGGGGCAGATGTTTTAATCTTCCTACCTAAGAAAACAATAAAAGAGTAAAAATTTAATTATCCGTAAAAAAAATGTGGGTCAAGAAAAAAACACAATATGGAGAGATGTTGTAATGTTCTTACCTAAAAAAATAAAAATAAATAAATAAAAAATTGAATTATCCTCACAAAAATGTTGCCCTTCCACATGGTTTTAAAACCATGTGCAACTTCTTCTAGTAACCTGTGGTTTTATTGTACATGGTTTACTAGGGCCTTGCACATGGTTTTAAAACCATGTGCAAGGCCTCCTAAACAACCATTGGTTTTATTGTACATGGTTTAGGAGGACCTTGCAAATGGTTTTAAGACCATGTGCAAGGCCTCCGAAACAACCATGGGTTATTTCAAAGGCCTTGCACATGGTCCTACAACCATGGGTTGTTTCAGAGGCCTTGCACATGGTCTTAAAACCATGTATGGAGAAATGTTGTAATGTTGGTTCATAACAAAATAAAAAATAATAAAAAATATTATATGTCGGCCATAAATTATATTAAATATTAATAATAAAAATATTATATGTGGAGCTTAAATAAAAAGATGTGTCTTTTGGTTTGAATCAAATAAATGGCTATATATAGGACACACCAAATTTGATAGTCCATTGAGTGCAATACCTAAGAAGAGGTTTGAGGGTGTTTGCAAGAAGTTGAGGGACCCTTGAGATGCAATGGTGGAGTGAAGTCATTCACTCTTCATCCAAAAAAAAAGAAATCAACCCAAGCAACACTGAACCTGCCAAGCCTAGTCCCAAGGCTGGCAATGGTCATGCCAACTAGGCTAGTAAACAAAATCGTGTGCGCATTTTATCAAAGGAAATCACGTGCGCGATTTCCTTTGCTAAAACACGCACACGATTCTTAAAACCTGTTTTTTCTTTTAAACCGGCCGAGGCCGTCTTTTTCTCATTATCGGCGTGGCTATTGGACGAACGAAGGTGAAACCTCGACTGTCAATACATGATTTTGGGTGTGCTTGAGCCCTCCATCACCACCTTTGGATTAACCTTCCCTTTGTGAGGTATTTTCTTCAATTTTTTTCATGTTTTTTTCATTTTCTACATCAATCCCAATAGATAAATGTTGATTTTAAAGAATGGACTCATAATAATAAACTTACTATAATTCTACACCCCTATAAAACTCTAAAATCTAGTGCACCAACCACTAATTGAATGCAAGTTGGAGGCAGCGTTCAAAATTGAACCCTTCACAACCCTTCCAAAGGGTTCTAGCCCTTCCTAGAAGTGTAAAGTTAAAATTGTCTTTCAAAAAAAATTTAAAATTTGAATTTTACCCTTCCAATAAAGAAGGGCATAATTTATATCAACATTTCAAAAGAAGTGCAACTTTTGAAATTATCCATCCATATAAATTTCTCTTCTCATTACATCCTCTTCTCTTTAAATTCTCATCTCATAGTCATAATTAAGGATTATTATGCCTACACATCCTCACCTTATAATACGAATTGGGTCAAGGCCCAAAGACAACCATAAAATATTAAATGTGTCAAGACGCAAAGAGTGAGATACAACTATAAGTCTTATATTAAATTTATCTTATAAGTATTTAATTAACAGTATAAACTGAGATTTCACACGTTGGATGGCTTTGATATTCTTATCATGAGTCCTTACCAATGTGATTGCAAGGCATTCTTTGAAGGTGAAGTCAATAATTTTAGGTCTTCTTCCTCATTATCATGCCTTTTGGTAAGACAATAAAGAGGACCTAGTGACCTGTATCAACATGGAAAATGTTTTAGGAATGGAGGTTATACACATTAATTGTTTTCATTAAATAATTTAAATTCCTACCGATGACTATCAATTCAATGAACTGTGGACTGGTACAAAACACAACACATTTTAGAGCCCCAAGCACTTAATTACACACACCTATAACTTTCTCAAATCTAGCCATTAATAAACTTATTTTGGTATTCTAGTTCAATTTAAAAGGAGTGTTGAGACTTAGAAATACAGTTAGTTGCAAGGATTCAGTTGACTTAGGCCCCTCCATCACATACATGTATGCTTTCACAACAAGCGCTGAAAAACAATATTTGTTTTTTGCATTTTTTTTGGTGAAAAGGTTTGCCTAATTTATACCTGTCAAATAAAGGACAATTATTTATATTTCCCTTCATCTCTGAAGGGCTGAGAGAATAAATTCCCTTCTAATTGAAATTAAGACCCACCCTTCAAATTTGATCACTCGTTGGAGGTGCTTGCCATGAGAAGCATGGCTGCAAACCTCGTGAACACCTTGATTCCCAATCTAAACACCAAGAACTAAATAAGTGGCATTAGGGTGTCTAATAATCACCTTGTTTACATTGGATCCTATTAGTCGTGTATTAGCACCCACATTATTGTCAATACTATCACAAATAAAATTTCAAAATATATACAATGTTACTGCTTTTTCAAAAAGGGGTGATATATTGATCAATTGTTCTTGAGATGAGATCTATGGCTTCTTCATAGTTCATCCTCATCAAAATGCTAATAATCTTCATTAAATTAATAAATGGCTTAGAAATTGATTACCAACTTCATTCAACAATAGCCCCTCTCATTAACAATAAATAGCTTATGGATAGACTAACACTCTAAATAGCTTATGCCGCCTATTATTTACTGTAAAATTCAAGATCAATCTTTAAATTTACATGATAGATTTAGTTTATATGTCAATAGTTAAACAGTTTTCAGTTCTTATATATGTCATTATATCATGTGTTTATATTTCTAATGATATTTTATTTGTATTTATGATTGCAGTGGCTACTATGGACCGTAACAATGCAGAGATATTGAGGTTCATTGGCCATTTGAGAGAGATAGGTTCATCTTGGAGGGGTGGAGATGAGCTCCACCGCTCCCTATCAGATTCATTGCTATCTATTGTTGATACGATCGCAAGATCGAATGATGCGTTGTATAGCATCGCATCTTACAGGGAGAGAAAAAGGAAACAATATGCTGATGGCTTGAGTTACAATGAGGTAAAAAAGCTGAAAATAACAAAACAAGCCATCTATTCATTATTTAGAGTGCTTGGGACGGATAACATACCAGAGATCAGTAGGCCACATATTTCTATTGAGTGGTGCACTTTTCCACCCATCAGAGACAACTGGATGGATAGATGGTACATGGTTTTTGACATTCCCCCTCACAACAATAGGGAAGTACCGATGTACTTCCTCCGAAAATTGTATGCAGAGTTTGTGATGGGGAAACATGTCAACTATTTTGACATGTTGGGCTTCCAAGGAGTTGGTAGGGGAATGCCCCAACATCAACCCCATTCTAGGCATAGAGATGCCAATCCACAGATACCTGCACCCCATGCCCAGCTACCAAGGGCAGACATCCCTCCTACACATGACATGGTTGCCTAGACACAGGATGCATTTTTTACTCTAGCTGAGATGGTCTCTCGACACACGGCCACTATTGACGAGAGAGCACCCTCTTCCTATGCTGGTGTACAACCACCAGCTTCTGGTGGTGGAGGGACATCTGTCGGTGGGGATAGACCGCACATCTGCACATCATGTGGGGGGCCCTGTTATGGTCCTAGACCAAGACATGGTACCAGTACGATGTCTGGTGGTCAGGTAAGGACTTTGTTTTAAAACTCTGTTATTGAACTCAATTTTTAATTGTTCCATACTATATCTAACATATTAAAATATTCGTAATATATATGCAATATTTACTCTTGCAGGAGTTTGATGCCTCTCACGGGGGTGGTACTGCACCCGGTGTGGTTGTACCTGAGACCCAGAGAACCATGGCTGAGGTAATATCTAAACACTTGTCAATTTGTTATTACATGTATAATTTTGTTAATGCATGTGTTAGTCTTGATTAATTTATTAAAATGTCTAATATTTACAATTTTTGAAGTTGCAACAACCCCACTTGGAACATGATGCTGAAGATGAAGATATCAACGTACTACTCCAAGGTGGAATTTACGACTACTTAAAGAATGTAAGTACATGGGTTATGATTGAATCTTGTTCGAATTATTTAAATTTCTTACTGTACACTCCTTTATAGAGATCGCTAATGTAAATATAATTTTTAAACTTGCAGATGCTAGACGCATCTGAAGAGGAGCACCAAATTGATGGAAGCGGTCACTCCCGTGGTGGAGATATGTCCCAGGAAGGGGTAAGTATATTACAACATGTTATTTTTTTAGTACATATTATTCCATCCATTCAAATCCATTTCTAACTATGGTAACATTTTATGAATGCAGACGTCATCACAGATCCCTGCACCACCTCTTTGGTATAGATCTCCCAGTAGTCCAAACATAGATAAGGGGGTTGTTTACACCATATGAGGTCCCTCTTCCTTGAACAGAGCGGCTGTGCATGAGGATCAACCTACTCATCCCATGGTAATGTACACACTTCCAATTGCAGTTGTTGGTTAGCTATGTATTCACTTCACCAGTGGTTTTTCTTAATGTTATTTTCGTATGTTTACAACATCAGCATGTACAGTCATCCATGCCAGACCTTAGTGGGATTGTTGAAGCCGCTATCAATGCCGCATCTACAATAGGGACAAGTCACAGTGAGGTACATCTACTTGAATATTTGTAATTGTACATTTCATTTGTATTGTTTCTGGACATGCACAATGTCTAACTATTTAATCATTTGGTGAATGTAGCCATGCCCTGGTCCATTGGTGCATGCAACTAAGGTTGATGTTCAACCTACGACTCCTCTTACTACTGAAGAGCACCAGCCTCAGCTCCTAGAAATGGTTTTTTCAGTGAGATGTTCATTTTTTACATAATTGATTAGTACTTTCTCATTCATGTACATGTTGATAATTCTTGAGATAATTGACATATTTTGTTTTATTCGGAGAGAATCATGGCATCGAGGCTCGCTGCAAGGTCGAGTACACCAGAGGCACCTACACCCTCGACACCACAGGCACCTATACCCCCGACGGATGCAGTGAGTCTTTGTTTTATTTACAATTGAGTCATATTTTAAATTTTCAAACTTTTTTATTGATGGATAGTACTAGCTCAGTTACCTAATCAAGAAATATTGTCATTGTTTTGCAGTCGCCAGAGATGCACAGTGGTCGTAGACGGAGCCGAAGAGCATCAGGGTCCAGGAAAAACAAGAGAAAGTTAGAATTTTGATGTGTTAGTCCAGAACAAATATGTATTTTTATGTACAGTCCGGACTTAGAGTATAGGGGCACGGTCCAGGACAAATGTACTTTTGTTTGCACATGTACATCAAATATGTTTTTGATACATGTACATTGATAGGCCATAGATCTAGGCCTTATATTTTTGTATTATAACTTTCATGGTATAAAAAATATTTCATATCAAGGCTCTTGAGATATTCATGGTTCAGTCTTTTAAGTGTGATTATACATGTGTGGCGAAGAATGTTTCTATGTGTAATGTTCCCCATTTTTTATAGATTTTATGATTGTATGGAGATATCAGTTATAAATTTGAGAACAATGCACAATTACAATAAACTACGTAATGACAAAAATGTACATTCACTCCCATTCTTGATAATCCAAAAAACATTCCAATCATAATCATGTGTCTATAGGAAAAAGATTTGTTAGGAGGCAATATACATTTCACTTTGAATTTGTTCTTTGGTTTCCACATGTTCTTGTGTCAATCTATTATATTGATTTGTGAGGATTATCTATTACTTATGAATGTACTTTTTTTTTCCAAAGAAAAAAAGCGTAATTTCATTCATCTTTCGAGATCAAAATTACATTCTGTATATTCACTTCTCGTGAATTTGCTAAATCAAAACCAAAAAACTGAAATAAAACTATAAAATTCTACATCCACAACTTTTCAAATGGAACAGCATAAGTCCATGAGCAGTATAAGTCCATAAACAATGATCAAAAAAGTACATAACTTTTCGAATGGAGCAGCATAGATCCATAAACGGTGATCTAAAGAAAAGTACATATAATGCTGTAAGATAAACATATACAATATATACTGTAAAATCCCAGCAGTGCCAAAAAAAGATAATAAAACCTGTTATTTGCTCAAAGATCTTCTATATAAGTTCTATGATAAAAACCCTGCAGTCTATCATCATTAAATTCTGTCACTGTCCATAAACCCTCTGTCAGCCCGAGCCCGTCCTTAGAGGCCTTATCCGCTAGTTGATTGTTGTCCCTGTAGACATGCCGGCAAGTAAACAAATCAAGACGTTGGATAAGAAGTCTAATTGAGTGAAGTATATGAGCAAGTCGCAACTGTCTGCACTCTTGGTTCTGATTTATCCAATTGATAACATTTAAAGAATCTCCCATGAAGTTCAAATTTTTACAACCATTTTCTAGAGAAAAAATCAGCAGAAATTTAAGGCTCAAGAGCTCCGAGAAGTTATTAGTGCCTCCCCCAAGTCCCATAGAAAGAACAAAATAATGAGACTCTGTAAGATACAGAACAGCACCTCCTCCACAAACATTGTTTTGAGATGCCCCATCGAAGAAATCCCACGGGGATGTTCTATCGATTTCCACCTCTAATTTCCTCCGTTCTCTAGCCACCCTAATATACTCCGGATAGGATTTATAAAAACCCACCGACAATGCTCCAATAATAGCCGGAGTGTTAGCAATGTCCTCGAAAATGGCCTTATTGCGGGCCAGCCAAAGCCCCCAATTAACCAACAGTGGCAATATCTTATGTTTCTGTAATGAACTACTTCTCCACCATGATTCCCACGCAATGGACAGTGTTGCCCCTTCCCATTGACAGTGGAACCCGACCAGCAGAGAGACTTCCCTCCATACTGCCTTCGTAAAGGAACATAAGAGAAATAAATGACATGTAGATTCCAGCTCCCTTTTGCATAACACACACCAGCCAGGTCCCTGGAAAGACCTCTTCTGAAGCACATCCCACGTAGGAACTTTATTGTTGAGTGCGCACCACATAAACAATTTAGTTTTTGGTGGACATTTCAATTTCCACAACGGTCTCCACCACCAGACAGCATCCCTTTGTATCCCTGCTTCACTAAGGCACAGATAACCAGCCTTTGGTGTATACACCCCTTCCGGATCGGCCTCCCACACCAGATTGTCTTCATGATCAGTAAGGAGAATATGTGCCTGCACCAGATCCCTTAAATACCGTTCCAAAAAACCAGTCTCCCTAACCCCCAATCCCAAAGTGATAGCCCTTTTCCAAAACTGATTCCACGGTTCAGCAAGCCTAGGATCAGATAGTTGATTCAATGTAGTGAGCCCCTTCTGTCTTAAGGCCTCAACCACATCTGCAGGAAGAAGATGTTGCTGTGTACAACCCACCCAGGGATCCCTGCCAATTAGAACATTTTGCCCATTGCCAATGTCCCAAGCAAGATTGTTTTCAATTAAGTGGAAAGATTTAATAATCGCCTTCCAAATCACAGAGCCCCCTATATGTAGTTTCCTGGGAACTCTAATCCACTCAGCAAGAGTCACACCATGAAGATATTTTTGTTTGATCACACGAGTCCACAGACTAGAGGTTTTAAGCAACCTCCAACCTCCCTTAGCTGCCAAAGCTGATGAGAAAAGGAAGATGTCCTTAAGACCCCACCCTCCAAAACCTTTAGGGACCGCAATCCTTCTCCAGTTCACCCAAGGAGTAACCTGTTCAGCCTTTTTGCCGCTCCAGAGAAATCTGAAACAAACCCTATGAATCCTCTCCAGAATCCCTTTAGGAATCCAAGATAGAGACATCCAATACACCGGGATAGCCTCTAAAACAGTTTTGACTAAGACTAGTCTGCCAGCTCTAGAAAGCCACTTATGACTCCAACTCTTTAATCTCTTCTCTACTTTCCCAACCAACCACAGCCAATCCTGTTTCCTATAAAAATTTGCTTTCAGATTAAACCCAAGATACTTTAGCCCATCGTCCAAGCCAGCTGAATGAATAGGGAAAAGTCTTCTTAGTTCAGCCTCCTCTTCAGGCCTTAGCAAATGAATGGTCAAAGAAGATTTACCGAAATTAATCTCCATTCCAGTAGCCTTAGAAAAAAGATCTAGGATATCCTGTAGGACTCTAGTATCACCTCTGGATCCCGAGCAAAAGATCAAAACATCATCCACAAAAAGGAGATGGGTGACATTTAAATTAGGGGCAATCTGAATCCCAAAAAAACGACCATCATCTTTAGCTGCTCTTAGTGCCCTACTAAGACCCTCTGCAACTAGAAGAAAGAGAAGCGGAGACAGAGGACATCCTTGTCTCAGCCCTCGTTCAGCATGGAAAAATGGAGAGGCCGCCCTATTAATCAAAACAGCAAGAGAGACAGTAGTTAAACAAGACATAATCCATCTGATAAAATTGTTGCAAAAACCTAGATGGGTAAAAAGCATTCTCAAATAAAGCCAACTAACTTTATCAT
>LPNX010442035.1:53251-64811 GCA_001517045.1 Pseudotsuga menziesii
CCAGCATAAGAACCCTATTACCCTCCTCATCCACGAAGCGTGGAAACAAAAGGGCCAATCTAATGACCTCTGCAAGAGTGGCCTGTGGTGGAGCTTTAAATAACTGTTGAAAGTGATTCACCCCACAACGTGCTTTATCATCAAAAGATACATGGGAAGTGCCCTCCTCATCCTTCAAACTCCAAATGGTATTGACCACTTTTCTACCTCTAGCATAAGCATGAAAAAACTTTGTGTTGTTGTCCCCACATTCAAGCCAAATAGCTCTTCTTTTGAGCCTCCACGCTTCCTCTTTTTCCAAGAGTAATGTGAAACGTCTTCCCTCCAACTGAGACAGGGCAAGCTTCGAGTCAAGAGAAGAAAAACCACCACCTTCACCTTCATAAATCACCAGCAAATATTCCTCCACCTGTTTCAGTTCTGCATCATCTCTCCTTCTCTTTTCAGCTGCCCAATCCTTAATCAAGACTTTTAATCTTTTGATATTATCTGCAAACTGTAAAGCAGCCGAGCGAGCATTTTCCCCTACAATAGTATTCCAGTGAGAGAGGAAAAGATTTTTGAAGGATTCATCCTGTAGCCAGGTTTTATTGAATTTTAAAGGGCAAGGTGGATTAATAGGCCCCTTTTTGATTTCAAAGAATATCGGAAAATGATCAGAATGTCCCCCACTGCTCACCCATTGTCTAACAAGAAAACATCTGTCCACCAACTGTTCAGCTACGAGGAAGCGATCAAGACGTTTAGCCACTCTTGCAGCACCACTACGCTTATTTCTCCATGTTGGCCGTAGCTTAACTGGTTCAATATCCAACAACCCTTTCTCTACCAATTTCTGAACAACATAGTCTGTCAGAGAATCGGCCTGGGCACTAGGTCCCCAAACTTCATTATGACCCAGTGAAAAGTTAAGATCACCACCCATAACTAACGAATCTCCAGTCACCAGAGGATGTTTAAGCAAATCATCCCAGAAAAGACCTCTGTTCAGATAAGGCCCATAAACGTTAATCACAGATAGTTTGAACCCCAAATCTTCGCAATGAAACTCCGCTCCCAGAACCGAATTCATCCCCCAAGCATTTACCAGCTTCACACAGCACTTCCTCCAGCCAACTGCCAGACCCCCAGATCAGCCATTTGCATCAAGAGTCAAAAAGGACCAACCAGGTAACCAATGTTCCAACCTCTCCAAAATCACGTCTCCTACACCTAAAGTCTCTTGAAGTAAAATCACGTCAGGGTGTTCAAGAGTAAGCACCCTAATGAAGGCTGATTTCTTCACAGGCCCAGCCAACCCATGGCAATTGAAGGACATGATCTTCATTTACAACCTCTTTTCATGGCCTTCTTCGCTCTAAGGGCCGATTCAATCGAGTGTTGTTTACCTTCTATAAGATCCTCCTTATCTCGAGACTGAGCCTTAGAAAGATTAGTTTTCCTTCCCCTACCCCGCCGCACCGACAAAGGAACTTTGGCTAGACCCGAGGTCTTTGTTCTGGACCTTAAAAAATAGGTCGAATCAGAGGAATCTGAATGTGAGGGGCAGGACACCTCAATAGGAAGAACAGGGTCAGGTTCCAATATGACGCTGGAAGGTTCTTCAACAGCCAGAAAGAGGTCGGGGACAATAGCAGAAGAGTCCGCAACTGAGATAGGCTCAACTTCAACAGGGATGGAAGGAGGCACAAGTAGAGACAAAAAGGAGATCGAACGACCCGACAGGGAAAGATTTCTCAAGCCATCAATCTAGTCATAACCTAAGAAAGAGACATTATTCAAGAATAAATTTATATTTGGAGACAAAGAAAAAGTGGGAATACCCGAACAGGAAGGATCCTTTGTGAGGAAGTCCGGTGCACGGGCCAGTACATCTGCAAGAACTACAGCCCTC
Source organism: Pseudotsuga menziesii (assembly GCA_001517045.1). NCBI lineage: Eukaryota > Viridiplantae > Streptophyta > Pinopsida > Pinales > Pinaceae > Pseudotsuga > Pseudotsuga menziesii. Next base: position 55,146 of record LPNX010442035.1, read on the forward strand.
CCTTCATTTTCAAAGTTGAGTTCAACACCCACCTGAGCAGGAACCAGATCATCCACAGAGAAAGGAGCTGGTCCTTGAGACGCAACATTCACGGGAAAATCCATACTCGAACAAGGAGGATCCTTAGATGAAACCAAAAAATGAACCTGTTCAATTGTAGAAGGTACTGCGACCCTCCCATCAATTTCCGGATTAATTTCTACACCCGTCAAGTCAATGTCCTGATCATCCACCATAATAGGACCAAAACCGTGTGATGCCCCGATCTTCACCGATTGATCCCCACCTGACGCCACAGCACCGTTCTTCCTGAGACCAAAATAGGAATGTTTTGGTAATTTACAGTCCAAGGTCGGACGCCCATAAGCGTGGCAGCGCCTACACCGGAAAGGAACGTTCTCATAATCCAAAATTTGAGGGATGATCACCGGCCCCCAATCCAGATTAATGGATTCAGCTAAACCTTCCCTTAAATTGATATTCACCAAGATGCGTGTAATCTTCTTCTCATGGGTATCCAAGAAAGATAAATCGGCCTCCAAGAAAGTACCCAGGATGTTTCCAATCCTCCTGAAGTGATAAATATCCCAAAAGTGTAGAGGGAGCCCTGGCATTCTAACCCAAATAGGGATCTCATCAATCCTTTCTTTACTGGCATCGAGAAGCGGATTCGAAGATTTCAGAAGGACAGGGGAGTTATTAATATGCCAACTTTGGCTCTGAATCCAGATGAGATCCACCTCCTTTTCCAGGTTGACTGCAAACCATCCCCTGTTCAGCGCCTCCACTACTGGAATATAACCTAACTTTTCCCCCCAGGAAACCCTAGCCCAATCCTGCACCGTCTGCTTAGCAAAATTCCGTCCCATAACGCGACCCACCAGCGTACATTTCGCCATCTGTAAGACACTGTCCCACGCTAAGTCTTCCCCTACAACATAATTCCAAATCTTTTTCTTTTTAATCCAGTTTCTTCGTCGACGTTTAGATGGGCCACCTTCACCGACTTTCCGTCCAGCTGAATCCGCCAAAACTCCACGATTTTCAACTGGAAGACCCCCACGAGGAGATCCAAACCCTCTATGCTCTACTAAACCCAAAGAAGGCCTCCAATCTTCCACTGGCAGGGAACCTCCACAACCATCACCCGTCTGAGGCAGACCAGCCCAACCAAACGAGCCCACTTGAACAAAACACTCTAAGTGACCAAAACCCTCCTGTAGAATCGGAGACCCACCATAACAAGGAGGCACATCAAGATCCCTCCCTCTCGGTCTATCCAGCATACCATCAGAAGGATAAGGCATAAAATCCTCCAGAGAACCGACAGGAACCGGCGAGTTGAGGAAAATCGATGGCGAGAAATCCTCCACCAAGGGAGATGACCCCAAATTAGAGACAAGGTCTGCCGGTCCCAGCTTAGGGAGGTCCACCTGCTGCAGCAGCCCTCCACCTGGCACCCCCCAGATGTCAGTGCTTTCCAGCCTGTCACTGGAATAATCCACCGCTTCAAGATCCTCCATTAAAGCCAGAGAAGATAACCATTAGCAGTCTCAATTCTTTCAAAACCTCAAACTGCAGCAAACCCTAATCCTGCCCCCAGCTCAAACAACCAAGCCGTGAACAATACACCTTCAAACAAAAACTAATTAGCTGCCAGAATGGTCAGGCCCCTAATTAAAGCTAGAGGACCTGAACTATGTACATCCATCTGACAAATCTACGCCATCGCTCGTACTTCGTTTGCTCCAAGAAAATCCCTCCATACACACCTTCTCCTGTTAATACAAGCTACTGTTACTTATGAATGCACTATGTCAAAAGAAAAAACTATTATATTTAAAGGTTTCAATGATCTCAATACATGCACACTAAAGTCAAAGTTCTTGCTCATGTAATTTAATAAATATAAGTGGAATATACAATGTATTTCAAGGTTTCAATGAACTCACTACTTGCACACCAATTGGATATATCTAATTAAAAATTGTGAGTTTGGATTCATTAAATTACAAGTTAAGTCAATGCTCAAGTGTAATTTAATAAAACTAAGTGCAATACATGCTTTACATTTCATCAACAACCAACAACACTATTCAACAAACCTCATGCACCCAATGACTAATCACTCAGCATTAAAGGAACTACAATAGAATCCAAAGACTGAGAACCAACTTTGTGAATCAACATGATTTGAAGCATAAGTCCATCGGATAATGGTTGTATAAGACTGTTGCCACTAATCCAAACTGAACCAAACTGATCCAAACTCTTGTTGACCAAGTCTGAGTTGTTGTATGAATGAGATGATTCCCTCTTCCAAACATGACTTGAACAAATAAGAACGATCTCCTTTTATAGCATTCACCTCGAACAACTCTCCCATAGAATACTATTTCTTTAGAAATCCCTAGATTCCTCCTAAGGAGGAGCACTCCCTTATTATTCTCCTTATGACTAGATAAAATTCCTTGAATAGGTCCACATTGCTAATTCTCATATGTCTAACTCATGAGATCCTATTAAAGCACACATTTATTCTCCGTTTGAGAGTTTGACCATGTCAAAAGTTCCACATGGTGTCTCCTCAAGCAAATATTTTTCTTATTAAAATGTAGAAAATTCCTTGAACAAAATATTTTTACTCCAAATCCCTCCTCAAAGGTGAAATACACCATCTAATATGTAGAAATACATCAAGTAATTTGTCCTCAACCCCGAGGGATCTAAAAGTTGAATTATGCCTCTAGTTATGAGAAACCCTAGCTTCAGAAACCACCGTAGACGGAGGGCATCGAGCAATGCATAGGAGGGAGAGGCCCCCCCTAAGCTAAAATCCCACGTCACGAATCCAACGGAATCGACGGTTCATCGATCGGAGGCTCGAGCATCGATCTATGGCGAGTTGCAGGTCACCTCCAGATATCATTCAGGGACACCTGGTGGACTTGGGCCCGGTGCGCAAAAAACCTCACGGAGCGGCAATTTTGAATTCTGTCAACTCCTGCTAGTGTGTTTGGGCATGGGAAATATGGCAATTCCAACCGCATCCCCACCATTCGTGGCTTTCCAGCTTTGGCCCTCGTTGGCGTGACTGCATTGTCCCCTACTGAGAGAAACCCTAGCTTCAGAAACCACCGTAGACGGAGGGCATCAGGCAATGGACAGGAGGGAGAGGCCTCTCCCTAGCTAAAATCGCACGTCATGAATCCAACGGAATCAACAGTTCGTCGATCGGATGCCCGAGCATCGATCTATGGCAAGTTGCAAGTCACCTCCAGATACCGTTCAGGGACACCTGGTGGACTTGGGCCCAGTGTGCAAAAAACCTCATGGAGTGGCAATTTTGAATTATGTCAACTCCTGCTACTGTGTTTGGGCATGGGAAATATGGCAATTCCAACCGCATCCCCACCATCCGTGGATTTCTAGCTTTGGCCCTCGTTGGCGTGACTGCATTGTCCCTACTAAGCGAAACCATAGCTTCAGAAACCACCGTAGACGGAGGTCATTGCGCAATGGATAGGAGGGAGAGGCCCCCCCCTAGCTAAAATCCCACGTCACGAATCCAACGGAATCGATGGTTCGTCGATCGGAGGCCCGAGCATCGATCTGTGGACTTCTCCAATTGGTACAACAAATACACCAAAACATGATAGTTGCATAATCAAGCTAAACATGACACCAACATAATCAAGTTGTTCCATGTGATAGAACAAGAACCCTTCATCAATTTCATACTAGTAGCTAAACCTAAACCCTCCCATAGACCCAATCCAACTAGTATAGGAGCGAATGGTCGTCGAACAAGTATCACGGCAAGACATGTCAGATTCATAGAAATGACCAAAATGGCCAAGGTCTCATGTGACCAAAAATCAATTATCAAGATATGTTTGCTTTAAAGAAAAAGAAATGACCAAGGTCTCATGTGGCCAAAAATCAATAATAAATCAGAGAGAATTAAGATAGCGGTACAGACACCAACGTAAACTCAACACTTTCAATATTGGCATATAGAAAGGGTGTAAAATGCTTCAAGTATTGATTCCCACTTCCAATTTGAAGCCAATAATTTCTCCACATCCAACATGTGACAAAAGATAAATTCCATTCATCTCATAAACATGATGAATTAATTGAGAGAATATCCCAACAAAGCCACTCAGAAGGACCTTAAAAATGGTCAAAACCTAATAATGGTGTCCAAATTTCCATTAGAAGAATTAAGATATCCTAGGCCAATATTATGTGGTTGAATGGGGCCTCATTCATTTCCTAGAATATTCCTTTAAAGACTAACGCCTAGGTTTCTTTCCTTTCCCATGTCTAGTGCCTTACAACCCACAGCTAGTGTTGGATTCTTGCTTAACCCATGTGCAAAGATGCAACAATCATGCCTAGTGTTGACAACATGCTAATGGCATCAATATTATAGTCAAATATCAAGGATACTCAATATTATAGTCAATATTATTGTTGAAAATAATCCAAGGCCCCAATATACAAGACATGGATACACAGTTCCATGGATACCATCACACTATCATGCTTGTTTCTTCAAGGCATTATTCATGGCTCTCGACGGCTCAATGGTTTCTTTAGGGATAAAGGCATGGTGTTCTTCCTTGGAAATACATTCCCAGGGCCCTAAGACATGTACATATTTCAAAAATCCATTTCGAAAATCCACCTAATGGTACAAACATTATCATTCATGGTCCAATGATAATCTAAGGAGGCCATGTGTTGTTGGTGGAGGATACCTTCTTGTCCCTACATGGATAAAATATTCCTTTAGGGATCGAGGTTTAGGTCTCCTCCATTGACTATTTCCAAGGCCATAAGACCATAATAGTGGGATACATAGAATAATGGATACCCATGCAACATTATGAGTTTTGCTTTGAGGCATTGTTCATGGCTCTAGGTGCTTTAATGGTTTATTTAGGGAAAAAGGAATGATATTCTTCCTTGGTGATGATGATGATGATGATGATGAGGATGAGGATGAGGATGAGGATGAGCATGATGATGATGATGTTCATGATGTTGATGGTGATGATGATGATGAGGATGATGATGATGAATGATGATGATGATCATGATGTTGATGGTGACGATGATGAGGATGATGGTGATGGTGATGATGTTGAGGGTTCTTATGATGATGAAGGTGAGGATGATGATGATGATGATGATGAAGGTGATGATGATGATGAGCATGATGATGATGATGAGGATGATGATGATGATGATGATGAAGGTGATGAAGATGATGTTGATGGTGATGGTGATGATGATGATGAAGGTGAGGATGATGATGATGATGATGATGAAGGTGATGATGATGATGAAGGTGAGGATTATGTTGATGGTGATGATGATGATGAGGATGATGATGATGAATGATGATGATGAAGGTGATGTTGATGGTGAGGATGATGATGATGAGGATGATGAGGATGAATTATGATGATGTTCATGATGTTGATGGCGAGGATGATGATGAGAATGATGATGATGATGTTCATGATGTTGATGGTGATGATGTTGATTGTGATGGTGAGGATGATGATGATGGTGTTCATGATGTTGATGGTGATGATGATGATGTTCATGATGTTGATGGTGAGGATGATGATGAGGATGATGATGATGAGGATGATGGTGATGATGATGATGAAGGTGAGGATGATGATGAGGATGATGAGGATGATGTTGATGATGTTGATGGTGATGATGATGATGAAGGTGAGGATGATGATGATGATGATGATGATGATGATGAAGGTGATGAAGGTGTTTCCATTATTTGTTACTTAGTATACATGCTAAGGGGTGTATTTGATTGCTTTAGTTTATTGTTCAGTCACATTTTTCAACTCTCATATCTATCTAGTCAATCAAAATAGATTTTCGGTACATAAAAACATGAAATTACCATTCATAGATTGACAATTCCAATAGGTATTTGATACTCAAACATGATCCCTAGTTGTTCTTTGGGTCTCTTCATCTTTTGTTACTCTCTAGGATGTGATAGACCTCCATTTTGACCATAACACCTAGTTGAAGGGTTTGGGTGAATGAAAGTTAATGATGGTCTCTCAGGACATGTCAATGGAAATACAAACATGGAAAACCAACAATCTATTGTCTTGGAGGGACGATTCAAGGTATTTACACAATAAATTTGAATATGTTGAAAGAAGATGAAATGTAGAAAATTGAATAAGCTTTCAAAATATATAATTCCTATCTATGGATATTTTGTATGACCACATGAAATTCAAGTTTCTTAAGCTCCATGTTGTTTTTTTGGGAAATTATATTGCATTGTTTTCTCAGCGGTGCAAGTGAATTAAATGATGGGATTTCTTAACAAAATTTTGAACAATTACAAAGAAGGGCTTGGCTTTGTACACATCAATTGTTTCAAACAACATTATGGAAAATTTTGCATATCAAGAACACAGAATTGGCATATTCATAAGAAACATACATGGGGAAATTTAAATTATGATGCATACCTCATCATGATAGATCCCACCTATTATCATACAACCAAGCCCTCCAGATCATCTCTTATAACAATGGTCTCCATTAGTCTCTCGTGCTCTGTATCCGGTAAGAAGTAGCGTACCTTCGATGAATTTCGGCTAGGCATTGTTCGTACCTGGAGGTTTGTACCAATGATTAAGTTGGTAAAGTAATACACACTTGCACCTGGTTTGTAATCCCTGTAAACATATCCACTCTTATTTCTTGCATTGTTTTCATGTGTAAGGTATTCACCTTTAACAACCATAGACCCAGTGGGGAAGTGGTTGTTTTCATCATCAGTCATGGACATAATGAGGGTTTGTTTTCCCTCTATACATCGTGCCAACCAGTAATCACCACCCCATTCACTATCTTTTGAGGCAACCACTGTGTATATGTGTCCTGCATAGTATGATTGTAGGTATATGATCAAAAAAAATTCATGTGATACAAGGCCATTAATGTGAGTTTCAAGACTACGCAAATTTAACAAAAAAATGTTAAGGAAATGCATCATACCAGGTTGTACAAGGTCTGATACATGATCAAAATCTATAGAAATAGACGATTGGTCTTCTTCCAACGGAGTTAACTCAACAATTGCACGCTGATCAAGTGGAAGTGATATGCGATCCCATCCATCAACCCAATCCAATGATTCACACACATCCTAGTCACCATCACAGCAAGGCGGGAAAAAACAAGCAAGTTTTTTGGTCCAAATTTCAAATACTGGGTTATCAGAACTTCGAACCGAATGAAAGACACAAGTGCCAGGAACAGTCTTGCATTTCCATGCATGTGAACGATCTATGTCTACCACCTCCCAAAAAAATCTCTCCACGTGTCTCTTTCTTGTGGATTCTGCTCGCATAGCTGATTCCTCTCCCATTACTAACGTGCACCACCTGACTATAGATTGAGCATTTCGAATAGTATATATTGTAGATAATTTCAATTCCTCTCTTCGTAGGGCTGTTTTGACACATGCTCCGGCTCCATCATGCTCTCCTTTACCATGCCCAGTCTCAAAATAGTTCCACATATGTGGAACTTTGTAGTTTTTATGCAATGAACACAACCATTGAAATATGCATGCATTTTTTAATTGACCAACACATCCATCAGACCAAATCCAGTGTTGATCCATTTGTATGTTCCTACCCTTCAAATGGTCATAGAACATGATGAAGCAATGGCGTACATAGTGGAAGTCATGGCACCTATCATCACTTATGTAGAAGTGATATTCCTTTAGAATTTCTCTTTGCTCTTCACTACTGTTCGGGCCATGCCTATATGTGATATGCACCATCAAGGAAACCTGCTCAGAGTGATAATACTGACTTTGGATCTCATTTTGAGGTTGCAGAGTGTAGTTCTCGGCAAAATCAACAACTGAAAGTATAGTAGCACGAGGAAATATATCTCTGTATATTCTAAACTTCTCATCCTGCCATCATGCCAAGTGGACACGCTGAACATATTGACGTGTCTTTTCAATAAATTCCTTGGCGAAGACACTAACTTGTACCTGTTGACACAAAATGTTCTCAATATCAGGTTTTCTTGTAAGGAATGAAATGCAACTGTTCTGAACATAATTTTATAGATACATGCATGTATCTGAGATGTCACCAATTGTATTTTTTTGCTTTCTTTCCCTGGGACTATTTCATAGATGATATATTTGAAACTTTTTCATGTCTGTAACCATATTCCCAAATTCATTGTCTCCAGTCTCGTGCATACATTGGCTCAATAATGCCATTCCAGCACAGTTGGAGCAAGTTCCATCCAAACAGGATTTTGCATAGTAAGTTTGCCCCTCAGACCTATTGCACATGATACTATGAATGAATTCTCTTGATGAGGTTGGTGGTATTGTCAAGGAGCAATCCTGCACATGGTTAGTATGCAACACACGACGAATGTACAAAAATGTTTCATAGTAATATTCATATTCTACATGGTATTTACAATAACAAGTGTTACGAAGAGTATTTATTCTAACATACCAAGGCTTACATTTCTCGAAAGATCTTTGCCCCAAATTCAATTGTCTATGTTCATTCCTAAATTTCTCGTATAGTTATGTCTGTGTTATATCAAGAAAATGCTTAATATGTGGTTCACGGTCCTTTGAACCCCTTCTCAGTTTTAGTACATCCTTCTGGTTTGAAGAAGGCCTTGTGTGATCATGCCAAAAACTCTGCACTAGTCCCTTTACTGCATCAACTAGCTTCATGTCACGACGTGGCAATCGACCAATAAAGGCCCAAAAATCTGTCTGGCCGGTTGTGTCGAGATGTTCTCTTCTAATAGAATACCTATGGAGGGTTTTTACATTCAAATTAACTAGTTTAGATGTAGGCTTGAGAAAACCAAGGACCATGGTGTTCTTATTCACAATTGCTTGTGACAACACACGACGAGCCACATTGCGGTCCTTTGACCGTGTGTTCTTACCAATTTTACCAAAGGCATCTACTAAGCTTTTAACTATATGAGAACTTGGTCCAGAAGCCTTTATCATCTTTATCCCTAAAAATTTCCTAACAATATTCATTCCCCTAGATTTTAACAATGATAAAAATAATCTACATTTATCTCCATCACATTTAGAATCAAAATATTTATTTAGTATCTGTCAAGTTTGATAAGCAATACTGCGTTTAGATAGCGTACCTTCAATGGAATTGAGGAGTCCTTCATCAACTTGTATACGCTTCGAAGTTCTTTGACGTGTGCTTTCTAATGGAGGTAAGGTGGTTGGATTTATATCATCTAGTGCATCAACAATACGCTGTGGGGTTTCAGTAGCAACTTGTTGTCCTTCACTCTCTTCCTGGTAGTTGGATGGTGGAAGTCCAACATCCTCATCGATGGTCCGATTAATATTTTCTTCTTCAACAGTAGGCTCCATGTACACTGCCTCTTCATGAGCTTCGTCTTGAGATGGTCCCTCTAGTGAATGCGGAATTTCTTCTTGTGTTGGATTAATAGGATGAATCATTGTATCCTCTATAATTGGATTTGAATTAGTTTCCAAAGAAAGCCTCCGATTCATCATGTCTATTCTTTTCTTTTCTTTCTCTTCTTCGATGACTTCTTGAGGTC